>JAJLZJ010000067.1:0-58886 GCA_030572155.1 Suhomyces taliae | reverse complement strand
GAACCCGGGTCTGCTCGGTGAAAGCGAACCGTGCTAGCCGTTACACTATATCGGAAATTAATTACTGAATTCTATGCTGTGTTTTTTAAACCAAGAAAAGTTTTAGGAAAATAGACCAATAAGTTTTATAACCGAAAGATCTTTATTTCCAAGAGACCAGTCTAAATAATATTCAGAAATACTAGAAATCTAAAAAATAAATCTATATATCTTGTAAATGATCTGAGTACTGGGTACGTATTCTTACTCATTGATAATTGGTAGCATAAGGCAGAAATATCAGTTCAGTTCAAGGTAAAGGAAAATTTTGTTAACAATTGGAGTAATGTGTTCTAAATATGGTATATTTGTCTACTAAAGTGATTTTTGTTTCAAACTAATTTCAAAAAATAAGTTTAAAAAATATTAATTTTTTTTTTACTCCTTCCACTCGTCGTTGCAACAGGTCGAAAGTGAGTATGTTAAACACCTACATGATAAAGTACAAATCAATGTTTCCTTATAGTAACCCTGATTTAAATTAATAGGTGTTTACATATTTGAAGTTTTAACGGAGTCTCTGTCTATAGAAGTCTCTGTCTATAGAAGTCTTTCAAATACGTACTTCGTAAAACGGAAAAATGTATGAAATTTCTATTATGTGCCTTCCTTACTAGCTGGTGCTCATAAAATAAGAACATTAAACTTCCAAGAAGAACATTTGGTTTCAGAAAGGTCGTATTTATAACTATGGCATGAAAACTAGTCATATGGTATCAATTGACAAGGTCAATACAGCTCACATTCAACCCGATATATACTACACTATACTATAATTATACCCATACAGTCAACAACTATAGTACTCTTCTATTGTCTTACTTGTCAGAATTAAACCAACTAAAGAGCAAAGTTGAAGCTCGGTTTTTAGCCCCGTTTTGAAAAAGTAAGATTCTTCTTGTTGCTAGCCGTAATAAAATAAGATTAAGATTAAGAATATGAAGGTATAGACTCATAATTGTACGCTACACACTCAATTCATTTGCTGGTTAGACCCTCTTCAGAACTTACTGAAGGTATTCTCTCTCCTCACTCTGTTAATAGCATAGAAAAGAATATGAGCCATCTTTCTCGCAAAAATCATTATAGTACATATTTTCGTCAATGTGTCATTTCTATGTAATAAATGCACTCCTTCCACCTGCACAATAAGAAAGCAATAGCCAAAAAAGTTTAAATGACTTGTGTAGCGCCTCACCTAAAATTTCCAAATTCAGTAACCGATGGTTTAAGGTGAAGTATCATATCATCTAATTTCATTTATTTCGAAACTTCTATCAATTGATTATTTCATTTTTAGGCCCATTGATTACAATTGACCGTTGATATTTGAAAGTTGCTTTGATATTTGAAGTCTTCAACACTTGACCTGGAACACTTGACAGTAGACTTACACTTAAATATATTTTTTTCCCTTATCAGATAAGCCCCTCTGTCTGGTGCAGCATAATCAAGTCTCACAAAGTACTATGAACCAATATCAAGCGCCCAACTACCCCCAAGATTCCCATAATCATGGGTACAATAATGCCCCAAACAACAACTATAGCAACCCTAGTTACTACCAGAGCTATGGAGAAAGCCCAAATCAAAACAACAATGGACAACAAGATTTTGAAAAGATGGAACAATTGCCCCAACCTTCTCAGAATTTTGATGAAAGTTTCAAGATAGAAAAGCCAAAATTGAACGATTGGCCCTTCGCTGTATTCTTCCTTTTGGTTGTAGGTGGATTCATTGCCATTGCTGGTATTACCTTGAATGCCTTGAAAAAGACTTATGGGTTCCAAGGAAGTTCTATCTACGATGGTGGCCATTCCTTCACCATGAATACCAACACCATTATCCTTTTTGCCTTTATCATTGTGGTGGCAGTGGTTTTTTCAGTTGCTATAATCTTGTTTGCAAGAATTGCTCCAAGAGTGTTTATCACTAGTGGTTTGATTTTGAATATTATATTGGGTTTAGGTACTTGTATCTATTACTTTGTTGCAGGATACTATTCTGCAGCCATTGTATTCTTAGTTTTCACTTTAATCACTGCCTGGTGCTATTGGTCTGCTAGATCCAGAATTCCTTTTAGTGCAACCATTTTAGAAATTACCATTGATGTCATGAAAAGATATCCTTCTACTCTTATTACTTCATTTACTGGTATTATCATTTCTAGTGGATTTAGTGTCTTGTTCAGTGTGGTTATTGTGGCAACCTATGTCAAATATGACCCAAACAGTCTGAATAAAGGCTGTGAAATTGCTGGTGGTAGTTGTTCTCAACCAAAATTGATTGGTGTATTAGTGTTTGTCTTTTTTGCTGGTTACTACATATCTGAAGTAATCAAGAATGTAATTCATGTTACAATTGCCGGTATTTATGGTACTTGGTATTACTTATCTTACTCTGATCAAGGTGAACCAAAAAACCCTGCTATGGGTGCTTTAAAGAGAGCTCTTACTTATTGTTTCGGTTCTATATGTTTCGGATCCTTGATTGTTTCTATTATTCAATTGATTCGTGGTGCTCTCCAAGCATTGAAGCAAAATGCTTTCAATCAAGGTGATATGTGTGCTGGATGTGGTTTGTTGATTGCTGACATGATTATTGGATTCCTCGAATGGATGGTTCGTTACTTTAACCACTATGCTTACTGTTACATTGCATTATATGGTAAGAGTTATCTTAAGTCTGCTAAGGATACTTTCGACTTGCTCCGTTTCAAAGGTATGGATGCATTGATCAACGATTGTTTCATCAATACTTCCTTGAGTTTGTACTCTGTGTTTGTTGGTTACTTGGTTGCTTTATTGTCCTACTTATACCTTAAATTAACCAAGCCAGAATACAATGACGATGGTACTTACTATGCCCCAGTGATTGCTTTTGCTTTCTTGATTTCTGGTCAAATCACTCGTATCGCCTTGACCGTTATAGAATCTGGTGTTTCTACTTTCTTTGTTGCTTTGGCCAAAGATCCTGAAGTTTTCCAAATGAGTAACAGAAATAGATTCAACGAAGTTTTCAAGAACTATCCACAGGTTTTACAAAAGATCAACTCTGATCATTAGTCAAATGATGAATAAATAGTTGAATAACTTAATTATAAATTGTTTCAATAATTACGCTGTGGGTGAAACAACCAACCACATCAAATTTAGATTATCAATGGTAAGTATTCTAATATCTATTCACTTTATCTGTCCAGATCTAGTCAGTGGTCCCATTAGGGTAGCGAGAGAACCCAATGTTATGGGCTGGTAATTATCATAAAATGTTTTGTACTAATTATTAATTAAATGCTTGTTCAAATGAAATGTGTAGACTAATTGAAAAACAATTGCAAAAGAAACTACTGAATTATTTGGAAATTATTGATTATTAAGGATTCGAGTAACTGTCATCTTCCTTGCATGCCTTGAATAGTAATTCTTGAATAGTGGCAAAAAAGCTGTAGACTACAATAAATGTTGAGAACAAAATAAAAAAATTATGTTAAACGAAAGACAAAATATACATGTTTCAAACATACTATTTGCAAATTGTTAATTCTTAGTCCAGGTCGCTAATTTATCAGACTCTTGCTGTTTTGGTTTTGCAATCATATATAATGTACAGTATTGTGTGGAGAATGAGATCACATTGAAACCACAAGTTTACATAATAAAAATTAAATGATCAGAATAATTGTTACACAATGATAGAATAATTAGAAAAATGATATATCTAGCACTTGTATAGTACTCTTATTTTTTCTTTATTAGGCCCACAATTAGTTCGTTCTTATCTAGTAATTGGTAGTAGTAATGGTGGTAGTGGTGTGTCGCATGTCGCGCGACAAGATAAACGTCACTATCAGTCGAGACTTAACGACTGTTTCCCACTACAAAGACATCAATAAACGCCATAAACCCATACCTTCCCACTACCAAATACATAAATAGTCCAGATCGTCCCCTTACAATTGAATTAACTCAATTTACTACAATTCATCTTTAATTCTATTTCCAATCGTCCCATCATCATGTTGACTTTAATTATAGGAGACTTATTTATACCAGATCGATCAATAGACTTACCCAATGACTTCAAAAAGCTCTTGAGTCCAAATCCAGGCTCTGTTCCTACCAATAGTAAGATCTCACAAGTGTTGTGTTTGGGAAATATCACAAATTCTATTGATACATTACGATTCTTATATAACATATCTCCTTCTTTCCATATGGTACGGGGAGAATATGACGATGTTACCATTTTATCTCAGCAATTGAGTACTTTGGGCCACACAGAAGCAACAATTCCAATGCATAAAGTGCTTACTATTGATGGCTTGAAGATAGGAATCACTAGTGGATACCAGATCTTACCTAGAAGTGATGATGTGGCGCTCCTGACCTTAGCCAGAGAACTAGATGTGGATATCTTAATATGGGGAGGAACCCACAAGGTTGAAGCATATGCTGTAGAAGGAAAGTTCTTCATTAATCCTGGAAGTGCTACTGGTGCATACACCTTTTCCTGGGTTGATTCTGAAGAGTCAGATGAAGAAAGAGAGGATGAAGAGAATGACGACAAAAAAACCAAAGACGATAATGACGAAAAGGAAAAGAAAGAGAAAACAACCGAAGAAGATAATGACGAAAAGGAAAAGAAAGAGAAAACAACCGAAGAAGAATCTGAAGATAAGAAGACTGAAAAGACTGAGGATGAAACCAAGACTGAAGAACCAGAAAAGACCGAAAAACCAGATTTATTTGGAGAAGAAAATACTGAAGTTAAAGAATCAGATGCCAATACTGAGTTAGACTTGGATGTTTTAAATAAAGTTTCAGAATTGACCTCTATCATACCTTCTTTCTGCTTATTGGACATACAAGGCTCTTCATACACTGTTTATATTTACACCTATTTGAAAGGAGAAGTGAAGGTGAACAAGGTTTCCATCTCGAGGTAGTTGAAGATAATAAAGAGGCAATTACTTCTAAATATCAGATTTTAATGGATTCTTTTAGAGAATTTGAAATGTCGCTTGATTTGGTTCTAGACATTTAAAAGTAGCACTAAAAAAATTAACTTGTCTCTGTTTTTGTTCCACATATACAAATCCATAGATCTTTAATGGTTCCAAATGAAAGCGATACTTTTTGAAACACTGTAGTTTACGCTTGAGATATGTATTGCTTACAAATTCTGTTCCTTCTTTTCAGTCGTTCGTACAATGTTCTATTACGTTTATACACTAAGATACAAGGTGATGCCAGATCAGAGCCATGTAGCAACAAAAAACCAATAACAGCAATTAGTAGGCTCCGTGACAAAAATAAGAATTATAATATAAGCTGTAAACCGATACCACAATATTTAGACAGTAGAAATCACTGGTCTAAATCATGGAAGCTAACGGAAAATCACTAACCCACTAACAAATATGCAAAGGTTCCATGGTCGTCTAATTCATGAATGAATCACGTATGCTTGCAAAACTACTGACCCTTCAAATCGAAGAGTCAGTTTGTAAAATTTTTCTGATTTTTCTTTCTTTCTTTGTCTTGCTTTGTTCTCGCTAAATAATGCTCCAACAACACACTTCGTTAATAGTCAAGCTAGCTTAAGCTTGAACAGAGGAATAATGCAACACAAACTCCTTCTTTATCTTTTCCCAGTTATGAGGGTCAAAGAATATGTACACACCCTTCTCTATGTCTTGACTAATCAAAATAGGTTCAACATTGCTATCTTTGGTTAACCATACCTGTATATCCTTATGATATCTCCAGTTTCTAGCCACTAATTCTCTTGCAGCATACTCTTGTAAAGTATCTCTTGGTTTCATATAAAAGATATAGAACAATGTTTCATCAGTAAATGATTGTATTTTGTTATCACAAGGACCTGGCTTGGGCACAATATTTTCACTTCTCATGGATTTTGGTAAGGTAAAGTAAGGTTCTACTTCAGATCTTGAGGTTTCTGACCATGGTGATGCCAAATTTTTTAATATTTGTGAATCTTCTGACAAATCTAATCCAAATTTACTTAAGTCTTGTCCAATTGCAAATGTTGTATAATCAGTTTGATCCATTTTTATGAGAGACGACAATCCGTTCATGCCGTACTTGGACATATCATCATTGCCGTTTCCATTACTGTCCGGTATCGACCCAGACGCTATTGGAACGTTTGTGGAGGAATTGTGGGCGGATAATCCTGGTGGTAAAGTGGCTAAAAAAAATAGTTAGTACTGATATAATGAGTGACGATCCGATTACCGGGAACGGGCTGATGAGCATGTCATAAAACACATCTCTTTCAATTCTGTCTGTTTATACTTACGCATCTTTGGTCTGGTTAGAACTTTATAGAATCTGGTTCTTTATAGTAAACTGACTGTTGGTGATCATGGACCGGTGGGGGCACACCCATCAAAAATTCACGTGACCAAATACACCCTGTACCAAACCCATCTCAAACTCATCGCCTTCGTTTAATACACACATCCCCATTATCAACACCATGTCTAGAAGATACATTCCTAATATAATTATCACAGGTACCCCAGGTTGCGGTAAAACCTCTCATGCCGAAAGTTTGGGTGATCTGTTGAACCAAGAGATCAAGGTCGAGGGCCTGAAGTTCCAACATTTATCGATCTCTGATGTTGCAAAAGAACGTAAATGTATTGATAGTTACGATGAAGTCCTTGATACTTCTGTTGTTGATGAAGACAAGTTACTTGACAGTTTAGAGCCAGATTTGGAAAAAGGTGGTATTATTGTTGACTGGCATTGTTGTGAAATTTTCCCTGAGAGACTCATTGATTTAGTGGTTGTTCTTAGAACTGATAACTCACTTTTATATGATAGACTTAAGAAGAGAGATTATAAGGATAACAAAATTCAAGAAAACCTTGATTGTGAAATCATGGAAGTGATAGCCCAAGAAGCTAGAGATTCATACATACCAGAAATTGTCATTGAATTAAATTCTAATACTGTTGAAGAAATGGAAGAAAATGTTGATAGAATTCACGGATGGGCCCAAAACTGGGTTAAGGACCACCCTGAAGGTGTTACCAACGAATTGGATCCAGAAGTTGCTGCTGCTGCTGCCGCTGCTGAAGGTGACAGTGATGAAGAGCTCTAATTGATTGAAAGTTGAAAGACCTGTTCAATTTAATGAGATAAAAATCTACGACATTTTTGAAAATGGATCCCCTAGAAAGAGCCAAATATTCCACAGGATGTTTCTGAAATGAAAACTGTTTCAATTTATCAACTGGGTGGGCAATGGAGTTCCTTTCATACAAACGTGTTTAATGCGATTGGTGTACTAGATGCAGCACAATCGTCTATAGAAAGTAATGTAATTATAGAGTTTAAACCTGTAGAGCTATATGTATAAGTCAAGGTTCTTTTGAATCAAAAAAGTGGTCCTCATTTGGTTGAGGTCAATGCTTGCAAACATTCAAAGGTTTTGATATGAATCAGATCTAATCTGCCACCATCTTCTTTTATATTCAAGAGTAGTAATACATAAGAAGATGTTAACGAATAGTAAAAAATAATCTTTCCACTTGGTTTTTTCCCTTACAATTCTCCCAGCCGTAGATAACATTAATGATTCTATTTAATGTTTCAGTTTTGCTTACTTATTCTTCGATGTAGGTTGGATTTATATTTGTGGCTGGGCCAATAACAGTATTAGCTGCATTCAAATGCCATGTTTACTGGAGATCAATCCTAGTTAGGTTAGGTTATTTCCATAACTAGCCGGTATTTGGCCACATTCAGTGAAGATGCACCTTTTAGCTTTTTTGGAAACGTCCTGTCATGTCAAGTCACATCTAGGACCCTGTAGATCTCTGACATGATTTCATTTATCTTGTCAACAAATGAAGTGAACACATTCGCTCTAAGTTGTAGATGAGTAAATTTATCGTATACTTGCTCTGGGTAAAGGTTTCGGTCTTTCCTTTCCTTTATCAACCCTTCGTTCATGAGACCAGGAGGGGTATAGGCCAAGCCAGGAGTTTAGGACAACAATAGAATAGTGGATCGTTTGGTTGTAATGACCAACGCTTCTCTAATAATATCTGTCTAAAATTTCTTTAGATATTTAACGAAATCAAGACTTTGATATGTTCATATACTTTCAGAAGCTGGTTATAATTAAAGATTAAACATCAAAACTATTGTTTCAACTACTCATGTCTTGATGTATGTGACTTTTACTGTTTGTAGTGATTAGTTATGATTTATAATGTTGCAAACCCCCTAACAACCCCCTTTTTGAGATGACTGGTCGGATCACTCTTGATTTTCTTTCTACATTGTTGCAACCCCTCAAGTTCGTATTGCTCTATTGATAATCTACTCATTCTAATTTGATTCCTACCAAAAATATATTATTAGATCTCATAACTTATGGATTCACTCTTAATGATTTTTTTTTCTTATGATCCATAAGTTATTGAGCTATTAAAAATCTATTATACACTGAATTGAACCCATGAAGACCCACCTAAGGGGGTATTAATTAAAAGAAGAAATGTAATAACAAGCTTCTAACATAGTACATCACAACCAAAATGGCAATAGCTAATAATACATAAGCACCCTTGGTAACACCAATGTATGCCCATTTTTGTTTGATTCTTTGCATGTTATGCTTTTCTAATTCCATGATGCATCTTCCATTTTGTTCAAAAATATACTTTGATTCTTCAATGATTTCTAATTTTTGTTCTTCAGTTAATCCATTTCTGGTAACCAATTCATAATCTCTCTTATAAACGATTCTTAACATAGATTCATCAGGAACATCAAAAGTGAAAAAGTTGGTTCCCATCTTAATGATTTGTTCGTGAGATAATCCATTCTTTTGTGGGAACATTCCAGTTGCCTTAGCGAAGGATGAACGCATGATTCTACCACCAGCAAATAATGCTAAGTACATCACGTGTAAGTATGCAAATAATAAGTAAGGCTTTTCAGCAGTTACTTCAAGAATATGGTTAACGAATTTGATTTGTTCAGGCATCATAGGTTTCATGAATTTTTCCTTATGATCATCATAGTAAAACATTAAATCTTGTTCAGCCTTACCACGTCTGGCGACTTCTGGTCTCCATACTTCTTTTATCATTTCAGTCCATTTATCGTTTGTCTCAAATTGACGGTATAATGCTGTTTCAATAGATGCAAAGACGTGGTAGAAACTTTGTAAACCTTGTCTGTAAATTTTGTAATCTCTGAGAGCTAAAGCAAATCTAAAACTCATCATCTTATCAACTTTATCATGGAGACCACGGGTTTCTAAGTTGATTCTGTTGGCTAAAGCACCAACATCGTCCTTTGCAGGAAGAATCTCGTGTTGACTAAGTTTGGCATTCAATTTAGTAGTAGTCATGTTGGCTAATAGTAATAATAATAAGAAAACATAGGGATGGGGATGAGGCAAGACTTTATATATAGTAAAAAGGGTCATTGGCGATATGTCCGAGAACAGAACACAAAGACGCGCAGATTTTGTGATAATTTTCTCGCACTTATCGGTTTTTGGGTCCGAACTTCGCGAAAGCTGTTACAGACTCGAGGCGAACCCCGGTTGGATGGAGGTATGCATCACTTACCGAAGGTCTTAACTACTACATAGATTTGGTACCCTGATGGGACACAATTAAATGAGTGACCCACCGCGTGTTAATGGTATTATTTCTGGTACCAACCAAACACTAATAAAAATGATTAGACCAGTCATTTCCAACCTTCACACCCCCCATAAATTTTTAGGTCAATAGAGGCGGAGGGATGAAATTCAGGTATGGTACCGTACACTGTGTGTGTGTGTGTGTGTGTGTGTGTGTGTGTGTGTGTGTGTGTGTTTAAAACCTTTCTAGTACTAATTGGAATGTAGAAACTGTTGGGACATAGATCCAAGGCATAAGTATGGTACGGAGGGGGGGATGGTGGTAGTAGAGTCGGGGAGGACGGGGACGTCGGGCAGTCCGGGGGAGGCAGAAAGAAGAATAAGTCGGGGACGCATCAGGGCTATAGAACCTTTACAAGGCTGAACTTGGTAGAAACAATCGGCATGTCAACTGTGATTAAAACAATAGAATGTAATCTAATCTAATCAGACTAAGTGGTGAGGGACGATCCAATAGTTGATAGACGATCGATGAGTTAGACGAGTCGGAAAACCACGGACATGACTCCGAAAACAGGTCTCTTGCGTTACCATGATAGGGATTGACTAACAATAACGTCACTACATCGCGGTTAAGAAAAAAAAACTAAATGGGTTGATAATTTACTTGGTGAGTCACTAAATCTTATGTGTGTGTGTGTGTGTGTGTGTGTGTGTGTGTGTGTGTGTATTTATGTTTAGAACATGATACTCGTACTGATTTGGTCTATTTCCGATAGTGGAGACGAGGATGTAATAAATGATGCTATCACCCCAAATGCCGGATTTGTTCTGTTGCGTAGTCCAAGTCAGCGAACAGAACCCAGGGCTTCATTCCTGAATCGACTACCTGAGTCACCTTTATACTAGTTGTAGCCAACCCCTGACGTAGGGAGTAGAAATGTACCCAAAGTCGAAAGCAAATTTACCCCCTAATTTCAGAGTCTCTATAGTCTCCATAGTCTAAAGCCCGATTATAGCAGTCATGTATTGATCATCAGACCCTCTCGATTGTTGGTAACGAAGTCCTAGTTAGAACAATACAGGTGCTGAAATTGGTGTTAGAGGATTGAATTGATTCTAGAATCATATTGTTAAGTACAACAATGGAGGAGAAACAGAAGAAACGGACGATGCCAATAGGTATCAATAATATGTATCACTGTCATCCTGAGTAAGCATTGAGTAAGCCCTTCGTCTACTGAACCGCCTGTATTTTGCTTGTTGGTGGGGACCGATTTCCGAATTTTGCATTATTGTCATGTCTTAGAAGAATGTATTAATCGTGGTTACACATTATATCGTGAACTATTATTTTTTGTAAATAAACAGATCCTTATTGAAGTTAAATAATAGTTGAAATTTCTTAATAGGCTTGTTGTCTACACGAAAGTATGCAAAAGCACAATCTAAGAGGCAAAACAGACCTCTAAAAGACTGTCAAATTTCAGTTTGGTCTTCAATGGTTCAATAGAGTGGCTTGATCCCCTTCACATGTTGCTTTATTGCCCTTTGTGGCTTTTTATTCTTGACATAAAATTTATTATGGTGGAATAATTTTTCAGATTAATTACATCAACTCAATGTTTCAGATTCATCCTACACGAATTTTTTTGTAGAGTTGTGGTTGCGTTCGTTAACATGTTTTCAATTTCCATAATACTCTAAGATTGCTAAATTCAATGCAACATAGACCACATACTGTAAGTGAATTATCTTCTACAGCTTGTCTCAAAATAAAAATTTTGATGTATGGATTATTGGGTAATTCATCTTTTTAATAAATCTTTAATATATAATAGTTTTGTTTTAGATGTTACAATTCAACAAAGAAATTATTTTATGAGTTCGTAAGCTTATTAGTTTCTGGCTCGGGGGGTCCGCCCTTAATCCTGTAGTTGTCGTAACGCTTTGTTGAATCAAATCGGCGTTTTTTTATAACCAAATAGTCTGACGAGTAAATGTTTCGTTTGGCCATTGCAACAGATGTTACATTTGTTAATTTGATAAGGTTTTGAAATTCTATTGCGACCCAAATAATACGGTACTAAACGAAAATTCATTGATTGATATAAAACTAAAATACTACTATACCTATAATTGGAATGAGTGGATAAAGCCGAGTATATCCATTTTAAATGATAGACGAAATATTGCCCACATTCACAAACCTAACCAGTAAACAGTTCTTTCAACATCAAATTCTTCTTGAAGAATAATATTATCAGAACTGTTACCAACCAAGACATTGTACTTACCCTTTTCGGATTGCCATTTATCCTTGTATTCGTTCCAGTAGGAGGTAGCTTCTCTCACAGAAAGTTTGAGATTAACAGTCTTGGATTCACCAGCCTTCAAGAAAACCTTCTCGAAGTCCTTCAATTCCTTGTTAGGTCTGATGACACTTGGGTTAACGTGTTGAATGTACAATTGAACTGATTCTGAACCATCAACCTTACCAGTGTTGGTGACCTTGACCAGGGCGTGAAGGGTTTCACCATCGCTCTTCACGTTGAGATCCTTGAAATCAAAGGTGGTGTAGGATAAACCATATCCGAATGGGAACAAGACATCTCTCTTGATCTTTTCGTAGTAACGGTAACCAACGAAAACGTCTTCACCGTAAAGGACTCTACCATTGGAATCACCAAAGTTGATATAAGTAGGATTGTCTTCCAATCTCTTTGGGAAAGATAATGATAACTTACCTGAAGGATTGACATCACCAAACAAGACATCAGCAATGGTGTTACCAGCCTCATTACCACCGTACCAAGCATGAACCAAGGCTTGAACTTCATCAACCCATGGCATTGTGACTGGAGATCCAGATTGGTTGACCACAATAACATTCGGATTGGCTTTTGCAACCTCATGAACCAATTGGTCAGTGTAGCCAGGAATATCCATATCAGGACGATCAAAACCTTCTGATTCCCATTCCTTGGAGATACCAACAACCAAGACAACCTTATCAACAGATTTGGCCAATTGAACAGCCTTTTCAATTTCCTTTTCAGCAGTAGATTTGATTCTAATACCAAAGTAGACACCTCCCTTTTCTTGTTGGGAAGTGTGTAAAGTGTAAGATGGACCAGAGCCAAACTCAACTCTAACCTTGTAAGTTTGACCCTTCTTCAAATCAAGACTAGATTTCTCTTCTCTAGTACCCATACCCAAGAAGAAAGCATCACCTTTGACTTGATGGGTCTTGTTATCAACAACTAACTCATCATCAACAAAAATTTGGGCAGTTCCCAAAGTAGAACAACCAAATTCATAGGTACCAGTTTCTTCTGGAGTAAAGTCACCATGGAAATCAGCATAGAATAAAGTTTGATCCACAGAAATGTGTTTGCTCTTGAAATCAGACATAAAAATTCTGGAGGACTTTAAGTCAATAGATTCAAAGAATTCTCTATTCTTAGATCCTGGTGGGTTCTTGTAAAACTTACCAGTAACACCTTTCTTACCATTTTCATTAATCAAGAGTTCTCCAACATCTGGTAAACTCTTATCCAAGAAAGCACCTAAAGCATAATCAAGAGAAACAGTGTTGTTACCTTCTTCAATCTTGGACTTAATACCGTCATATGGAGTAATTTTATAACGAGCATTCAAAGCAGCTGAACCACCACCAGAATCTTGAGTGACTTTGGCATTAGGTCCAATAACAGCGATTTTTTCATTACCCTTAGAAGCAGTCTTGGATAACGGTAAGATGTTATTTTCATTCTTAAGCAAGACAATGGTTTCAGCACCAACCTTTCTCAAGATTTCAGAGGCTTCAGGAGATTCGTTTGATGATTCAACCACATCTTTAGGAATACCAGCCTTGAAACTTTCATTGACAAACTTGAGAATGTACCTGACATTGTCATCAAGAACGTCTTGATGAATTTCATTACTATTAATTTTATGAGATAAAGATACTTGGTTTCTATATCTGGTGGTACCAGGCATTTCCAAGTTCAAACCAGCATCCAAGGATTCTTTCATGGAATAGACACCAAACCAATCAGACATAACAGTACCTTCATAACCCCATTCTTTTCTAAGAATATCTTGTAAAAGCCTAATATTTTGGGAACAATGAACTCCATTGATTTTGTTATAAGAAGTCATCAAGGATTTTGGATCAGAATCCTTCAAAGCAATTTGGAAAGGCTTCAAGTAAATTTCTCTTAAAGCTCTTTCTGTGAGAATAGTATCAACAGAAATTCTATGATCTTCTTGATCATTACATACAAAATGTTTAATACAAGCCATCACTTTTTCACTTTGGATACCTTTAATCACATAAGAAGCAGCATGTCCAGATAATAAAGGATCTTCAGAGTAACTTTCAAAAGCTCTACCACCCAATGGTCCACGAGCAATATTACAGGTTGGTCCCAAGATACAATGGGCCCCCTTTAATTTAGCTTCCTTACCCATCAATTGACCAGCTTCATACATCAATTTCTTGTTGAAAGTAGATGCCATTCCTGTTCCACAAGGGAAACAATTGGATGGAACACTATCGAAAAACTTTGTACCTCTAACACCATTAGGACCATCAGAAACTCTAACAGAAGGAATTCCTAAACGATCAATGGCAGCAGTATGCCAGAAGTCAATACCAGCCAAAAGGCTGATCTTTTCTTCCATAGTGAGCTCTTGGATCAAGTACTCGATATCAAGTGGTTGCGATTCCAGGACAGTCATTGTTGGTTTTGGAGAACTCATATTGAGGCTTGTTATCCCTTATATATGATCGAGAGCGAATCCTGTCTTCATAGTTCCCATAAGGCTATTTTTGATGGGGACCAAGATTATGCAGTTCAAGGGATGGTTTCCCAATTAGGAAGTGGTTCCATGATGGATCGCCAAATCGGGAAGATCAGGCGATTTGTGGGGAAAAGTTCACTGATCGCCTTAAAGGCGCTTGTGTGTAGTATAATGTTAAAAAGATTAACCTACTTGAACTATACTAGTAGTTATGAAGTTTGTCAGAAAAGAAAACTGTTTGTAAGCTACAATAGTTTCTTGAACCTATGTTTCTGCTACGTGTTGCGTGAACAACCAGTTAAAGTGGTGGACTAAAGAAAAAGAAGTTTTCCGAAGTAGTTGTCACTAACATGGATTTTTTAGTATGGAATTATTCAACTCTATCAAGGAGAGTTGTAATTTTATATATATTTGTTTTCTATCGTAATAAATTTGTTTATATATAAAGCTTACATTTGATAATAAAGTAATTCAAAATTTAACTACTTAATATATAGACAATCTTATACTTTTAAGAATTATAGCTCTTTAATATTTGGTTCAATTCATCTCTCTTTAATACATTTTCGAACTTAAATGAAGCTGCTAGCTCATCCAAATCAGCTAACTCAAGTCCCACAAACAAGTCTGCATATTCCTGCATCATATACTGACTAAACAATAAATCTTTTGCAGCCACGGTTAATTGATCTTTAACTGTCCAAGTAGGTGGGTACATCTTCTTGCGATATTCAGGTGGAATGTTATCTTCCATGTGAATTGCTAAATCTTGGTATAGACCGTCAAATTTTGAGTCGATATCGTTTCCCCATCTATCCAACCCCAAATGCTTCTTTTTCAAGAGCCAACTATCAAAAACCTGAAACCATTTTGACTTTGGGCTGACATAAGTCAAGCCTTGAAACCCAATATCTTTGTAAAGCCAAATTGACCAACTAATAGGTGTTTTATCACCAGAAGGATCTCCTTGCTTGTAGACACTTAACTGGTCCTTCAATAAGTGATACCTCGCCTTATTGATTTGTTCAGGGTTCTTATCACCTCTAATATCTGAAGCATAAACAGGACCCCATTCACCATTCCAAACAGGAACATTGTTTGCTGCCATGTACTCGATTTTCCTTTGATATTGCAGCTTGATTTTTGCTACTTCTTCATCACTACCCTTGTAAAGTCTCCCGTCGAGGTTAGGAAATCCAAAAATAGAGTAGTCATGGATTGAGTACACAGTATTCGAGATAAAGTCTTTTGCCGCAGGGAACTGACGAAAGTCCATAGCATAGGTGTTTCCATCAAGGAAGAAAATATGGTTTGGATCCACATTTCTTACTTCTTCTGCTAACCTTTTGTAGAAATTCACTAGTTTGGAGTGGTCTTCAACGGCAGGCTCGTTAAGTGGATTATACCCAGCTATCCAAGTATTATCTTTGTAGTGTTTGGCCAATTCAACCCAAAGATTGATAATTGCATCTTGGAATACCTTGAAATCAAAGAAAAGGGATTTATTTATTCCAGAATCACAATGCCAGTCTTGATTTTGTCCACCTGGAGCAGTATGTAAATCCAAGATGGTGTATATACCTACTTCAGAACAGATATCCACAACCCTATCCAAACGTTCAAATCCTTTCTGATTGATTTCAAAAATATCACCATCATCGTTCAAGAAGTGACGGTAATTGAATGGGATTCTTAAACAATTGAATCCCAAATCATCCTTAAAGAATTTTGCATCTTCAATTTCCCAAAAGTACTCATAAAACTTATCAAAGAAGAATTCAACTTTTTGTTTTCCAATTTTTGACTCAAGGACTTTCTTATGAAGAGTTTCAGTACCAGGATATCCAGTAATAAAATTCTCCATATTTAAGTGCCCGCCTATAGCAGTTCCTACCAACACCACCAGCTTACCATTGGAATCAACTATTTTGGTACCTTCAGTTTTAAGAAACCCCATAATCAAAAATCAGTGTAAGATGAAGTTTTAAAATCGTAAAGTGACAGAATTAAGAACAATAAAATCGCAGATTTTCTTTGGACTTGGGGAATTACTATTTCTCTTCCCTAACTTCTATCAACCTAGAAATTAATTATCAAAATGTAATGTACAAGTATTTCTTATGGGATAAATTACTAGATCTAAATTAAGATTCGAATATTCCCCGCAGGTTTAAGAAGTTGGTAAAGTAATTAATCAAAATTGTACAAGTGTATGATATTGTTTCTTATTCCCCGCTGATGTAGTTTATAGGCTGATCCGCACAAAACAACTCCGTATATTATACTGCAATACTTGTCAATTACAAATTAGGAAATCAACCCGTACACGAATAGATTTGCACCCAAGGCTATCACACTTGAAAAGCACCAGTTTAGAATACACGATGAAGTTTGACTGACCAAAATAAGTTTCTCAATGGATCAGTTAAAGCATCAAGTTTCCCTTTTAGAATGAAAGCTGCTCCGGATAATATTGTAATTAATTTATCCAATGTGTTTTTTTTGCAATTACAAAGCTTTTCTGAGTGGTCTTTTGGACTCTGTCAATCTGGGGAACCATTGAATACCAATTTTGTGGGGAAAATTGAGTGTAATTAATTTATCAGATTGACTCAACAAAAATCTAGCCAATCGTTCTTGCGATTGTCTTCTATCAGTTGATGGTTTTAAACAAATCAAGGATAAACTAAAGAGAACAATGTGGTAAACCCAGAAAATTATCTAAGTCTCCCTAATTAAATTAATTATAACGAGACGTAACAAAAAATATTTGCTAGGAATTTCTACATGTATTTTCCTAAGATTTCAGAGAATATTTTTATTAAAAGGAATTATCAAGAGTAACACACACATATTGATGAAAGTTGTTCAAGGGTAGATCTCCATATTCGGTAATGAGTCCTTGAATTGAAGTAACCTACTTGATTACAACGTGATGTCATGAGCCGCTTATATCACGGAATATTGCGGGGTTGTCACAAAACATGACAAGGCTGAAATAATATTTTTCAGGGTAGATTAATTGGAAATTGCAACACGTCCTGGAACAACTTTTTGCGGGGAGAGAAAGGGATTTTTCCAGATCAACTAAGTCTCAGACAATGTTACCTCCAAATCAGAATGCGCATTTGTCCGAGATTTCTCCGTCTTTAAGCGTGTTTCATTCCCCACAATCACATTCGGAAATGAATCCTGGATAATAGAATCTTTAAGATTTGAGCACTGGAGTTCATGATCTGGTGATGATAGATACAAGATTTGAGCACTGTCAGGTGTTGGAAGATAAGTATCACGAGGTGTAGGTACAGTAGTTTAGCTATGTGATGAGTGTAAACCAACCATTCATGATCAAAGAGTGTTCACTTTGATTGACCAATATCAAATGAAATATTTTTTCTTTGGTTTCATTACCCCTGTGTTCGGAAGTATTTCCATTAAAGGTGAGAATCCCAGATTCGAAGAGGAGAAATGTGGGGGTCGCCTTCGCCGCGCGGAAATGTCACATCATTCTCGAGAGCCAAGTTGAACTTTGTGAGTACCCCCACATCTATAGTTAAGATATTATAGTTGTCGTAAATGATAAAAAAAAATCGTATATTTACAGCCCATTGCCCTGGTTTATTATTCGCTTCAACAATTTTATCAATAACATCAATATGGAAACCAAAGAAATAAGCGATATCCGTCTAAATTCGGTGTCTCTGGGAGATCAACAATATTTTCATTCAGAAGAAGGTACTGAAATGTTCAAGCTTCAGAACCCATGGTGGAAATATCGTTTCTTATGGCACTTGAATTGGTGTGTGTTCCTTATTACTTTGACATCCACAAATAATGGTTATGACGGAAGTATGCTTAATGGTTTACAAAGTTTGTCTGTTTGGAAAAAAGATCTTGGAAACCCTGAAGGTCAAAAATTAGGTGCTTTGAGTAATGGTGGTACTTTTGGTAATGTGATTTCCTTCTTTATCGCTTCTATACTCGCTGATAGGTTCGGTAGAAAATGGTGTATTGTTGGAGGTAATGCTCTTACAATTCTTGGTGCTATTTTACAAGGTGTCTCTAACAGTTATGCATTTTTTCTTGTTTCAAGAATTATTTTGGGTTTTGGTTCAGGTATTGCAACTGTTTCATCACCTCCACTTATTTCTGAAATTGCTTATCCAACTTTAAGACCAACTCTGACTACATTTTATAATGTTTGTTGGTATTTGGGTGCTTTAATCGCTGCTTGGGTTACTTATGGTACTAGAACCATCAATAATCACTACGCTTGGAAAATTCCTTCCTACTTGCAAGGATTTTTACCTTTGTTGCAAATTGTATGTTTCTACACTGTTCCAGAATCTCCAAGATGGTTGATTTCTAAAGGTAGAGAAGATGAAGCTGAAAAGATTTTATCTAAAATCCATACTGGTAATGCTCAAGATGAACTTTCCAAGAGGTTGGTCAATTTTGAAATGCAAGAAATTAAATCTGCTTTGGAAATGGAAAAGGTAACTGCTGGTACTAGCTACTTTGACTTCCTTACCCGTAAGACTTTCAGAAAGAGACTCTTCTTGGCAATTTTCACTGGTGTTATGATGCAATTATCTGGTAATGGTTTGGTCTCATACTATTTGAATAAGGTTTTGAATTCTATTGGTATCACTAGTGAAACAGAACAATTACAAATTAATGGTGGGTTAATGGCTTACAATTTGGTTGTCTCTTGTGTTATTGCTTCTATCGTTGGTCGCTTCAGAAGAAGAACTTTATTCTTGACTTGTGTTGGTGGTATGCTTATCACTTACATTATCTGGACTGCCTTATCAGCTGTGAACCAACAAAAAGGATTTAAAGAGAAGTCTTACGCCAACGGTGTTTTGGCTATGATTTTCTTGTACTACTTAATGTACAACCTTGGTATTAATGGTTTACCTTTCTTATATGTTACTGAAATTTTACCTTTCAGTCACCGTGCTAAGGGTATTAACATTTTCCAATTAACGCAACAACTTGTTATCATTTACAATGGATATGTCAACCCTATTGCTATGGACGCTATTGAATGGAAGTACTATATTGTTTACTGTTGTGTCCTTGCAGTAGAATTCTTAGTGGTTTACTTTTTCTACGTTGAAACTTCTGGTTACACCTTAGAAGAAGTTGCCAAAGTGTTCGGTGATGATCCTGAGGACATTCTTGCCCATATTCAATCCCCTTCTGGTAAAATCCATATGACTCACCACGAAAATACGGACTCCTCATCTTTCAGAGGTCCAGAAGTTGCTAATAAAGTCTAGGTCAATATCAACAGGGTTGATATTTCTCTTTTGTTGAATTCTTCTGGTTTTTCGAATAATTTTTTTAAGTAATTTTATGTTTGTTTTAATGTATGTTCAAGAGGCGCATAGCTGGTCTTGTTTCATCAAAACTTTTCGTTGGTAGACTGTAGAAAATGTTACTAAATTTATGAAGTCAAAATCTCTGTAGGTGGAGATAGACTTAGGCCATTAATACTTTTGAACTGAATTAAATATCATTTTACTACTCTATTTATTTTATTTAGTAAAGTGGATTTGAAATGAGACTATAAGTTATCACTCATTCATTCATTGAGGTTGCACCTGTATCCAATAATTTATATGAACTATCGACTATTTTCATTTCAGCATTCCTATATATTTTTTTAAGCTTTTTTGTCACTCGCATTACTTTTTCATGAGATATACTCCACGCTTTTGTGAGGCTTCTTCTTGCCTTCTCACACTCAACAGTAAAATCATCAATAAAATCATCATACTTAATGATATTTTCCTGTCCAACAATAGAAGGTTTAAATTCACTTCTAATTGTTTCTGCCAAATCCCTGGTAAAAGATTGCTTGGCTGAAGCACTTGAGCTGTTACTTTTTAATGACACAATACCTGGTTGAGGTGATATGAAATTTAGCTCCTCCAATTGTTGCGACAATCCTTGCTTTACAAATTTCTCATCTATGGTGTATTCATCTATCAAACTCAAAATATCATCGTGAGCATCCTCATCCTTTCCTCTGTTTATAATATTAAGTCTTAAATCATCATTTGAGTAGTCTTTTAGTGTATTTGAATCTTTCAAGGGAAGATTGCATAAGCTTTTAGTAAACTTTATTTTCACTTCATTATAAGCATTCTGGTCACAAAAACTGCTGGAAAGTAACGGATATTCAGAATTATGCAGTATATTCCTGAAGCCAGGAGAAGCTTTTATTGAACGGTGTTTACCCAACAACCAACTAGATTTTTCTTGTACTGGAAGTGGAAAAGTGTCATTCGTATTTTCCTTCCCAAAGTATGTAGGAAAGAAACTGCTTTTACTCATAGCGTTGGTGCCATTTTTGTTTGCTGTTAGGGAGCTTCTAGAATTCCATGATTTGTTGACTTGCTCAAATTCTCCATAGTTTTCTTCAAATATGTTTCCTTTGGGATTACTTTCAGATGCTCGAGATCCTTTTCGGAACTCTTGTGATTTCTGTATTGTGTTGTATCTCCCAAAAATTTTTGTAAATCCTCTTTTCAATATAGACTCTGTGGCAGGAGAAGATGTGTTGTATTTTTCTGAATTCAATGAACTTCGAAATGGGTTTGCCGTCAGTGCATTAATGTGATGAAGAAAACTGTCTCTGTCAAATAATGGTTTCGTCATGACAAAAGAGGGGTGGATGGAACATGGATTGTTTCTGTGTCCATGTATTTGATTGTATTTTTTTTTTTTTTTTTTTGCAACCAAAACTTGTCACACGTGCAAATTGCTGCAAATAAAATATTACAATTCGTGAATGAGAGAACACTATTTGAACTATAGACTATATAAATGTTATAAACCAAGCCAGTCAGTAGACTGATCAATAAAGAAGCTCTGTCTGAGACTTATATTATTAGAACTATTACCGACAAGAACTCTGTATTCACCCTTTTCTGACTCCCACATATCAAGGTATGTATTCCAGAACCCAGTTGCTTCTTTGATTGAAATTTTAGAAGAAACGGTCTTTGCTTCACCTGGTTCCAAGAGCACTTTTTCAAAAGCCTTCAATTCTTTTTCTGGTTTGATAATACTAGGGCTAATCAGTGAAATATATACCTGCACAACCTCACTTCCTTCGATTTTCCCAATATTCTTGACTTGTACACTCAATTCAATATTTTCTCCTCTTAGCTCCACTTTCAATCCTGAAATCAGAAACTTTGTGTATGACAAACCAAATCCAAAGGGAAAAAGTATGTCTCTTTCTAATTTTTCATAGTAGCGATAACCCACAAACACATCTTCACCATAAAGTACACGTCCATGAGTAGATCCAAAATTGAGGTAAGAAGGGTTATCTTTAAGCTTCTTAGGAAATGACATAGAGAGCTTCCCTGAAGGATTAACATCTCCAAACAAAATATCTGCTATAGAATTACCTAGCTCATTTCCTCCGTACCATGCCTGGATCAACGCAGGTACGTCATCTATCCATGGCATAGAAACTGGAGAACCGGATTGGTTCACAACAACAATGTTTGGATTAACCTTGACTAATTCTTCAACAAGTTTGTTGGTGAATCCTGGAATATCCATATTTGGGCGATCAAACCCTTCTGATTCCCATTCCTTTGAAAGTCCAATACAAAGAATTACCTTGTCAACAGATTTAGCAACTTCAATTGCATTCTCTATATCTTCTTCAGGTGTAGTTTGGACTTTAAATCCAAAGTAAATACCTCCTCTCTCAGAAAATTGTGTTGGTAGGGTGTAAGTTGGTCCAGATCCAAACTCTACTCTAATATTGTACTCTTTCCCTGCTTCTAAATGCATGTTACCAGTCTCTTGTCGGGTGCCAATACCAAGGAAGAATGCTTCTCCTGCAACTTGATGGGTTTTGTTATCGACCACCAACTTATCATCAACAAATATCTGTGCTGTTCCTAAGACGGAGCATCCAAATTCATACTCAGCTGACTTCTCAGGAATAAAAGTTGAACAGAAATCTATAAAGAATGTATTCTCATTAGGCTTCAAATGCTTACTTTTGAAATCCGAAAGATAAAAACGTGAACTTTGCAAATCATGAGTTTCGAAAAGAACTCTTTCATCGCATGAAGAAGGATTTTTATAAAATTTGGCAGTGAAGCCTGGTTTTCCCTTCTCATTTTTCACAAGATCACCAATATCTGGAAAGTTTCTATCTAAGTAACACCCAATAGAATATTTAACTCCGTTTTCTAATTTTCGTTTTATTCCATCATACGGAGTAATTTTATAGGAAGCTTTCAAGGCGGCAGATCCACCTCCTGAATCTTGTGCAACTCTAGCATTTGGTCCAATAACAGCAATATTAGAATGTTTGGATAAAGGAAGAATATTTCCTTCGTTCTTCAATAAAACAATTGTCTCTCCTCCCACCTTTCTCAAAAGACTAGACACTTCAGGAGAATCATGAGATGATTCTACAACATCTTTTGGAATTCCAGCTTCCAAACAATTGTTCACGAAGTTCAATACTGTTCTGACGTTCTTATCTATAGTTTTCCGATGAATCTTATAATTAAAAACTTCATGTCTTACAGGAAGTATTTGTCTGAAGCGAGAGGGACCAGGCATTTCCAAATTCATACCAGCATCTAAAGAATCTTTTATGGAGTATGTCCCTGCCCAGTCTGACATTACTAAGCCCTCAAATCCCCATTCTTTTCTAAGAATATCATCCAATAAAACACTTGACTCTGAGCAATGAACACCATTTACTTTGTTATAAGCAGTCATTAAGGCTTTGGGGGCCGACTCTCTAAGTGCAATTTGAAAAGGCTTCAAATATATTTCTCTTAAGGCTCTTTCACTAATTATTGTATCAACACCCTTTCTTTCATCTTCTTGATCATTACATACAAAATGCTTGATACAAGCTGAAACCTTTTCACTTTGAATACCATTAATAATTGCGGAAGCGACATATCCTGAAAGTAAAGGATCCTCGGAGAAACTTTCAAAAGATCTCCCTCCAACTGGTGAACGTACAATATTACAAGTTGGTCCCAAGATACAGTGTGCACCTTTATACTTTGCATCCACTCCCATTAGCTTACCTGCCTCAAATAATAATTTCTTATTAAATGTAGAAGCTAAACCTGTTCCACAAGGAAAGCAATTGGACGGGATACTATTGAAAAACTTGGTTCCACGAACCCCATTGGGACCATCTGATGTTCTAACTGAAGGAATTCCTAATCTTTCAATTGGGGCTGTATGCCAGAAATCTGACCCAGCTAAAAGTGAGATTTTCTCCTCAATAGTTAACTCTTGAAGTAGCTGATCAACATTAAGGCTGCTTTGGGTCTTGTTGCGTGAATTCATATTGCAATAATTTGCCAAGATGTGTTAAAATGCTTTTATTATAACCCAACAGGTTGAATCGATCTTACCCCAGCATCTTATTACATATTCAGTAATGTATCCAAATCTGATTGTGGATAAAGTTTCTCGGGACCACTACCCAATTAGGCATGGTACCCCGCCCATGTAATAAATCTATACTAAAGAATGAGGGTTAGGACCCCCAATATTGTTGCGGGATTTCATAAATCCGCAGGTGGTCGCAATGCAACGTGCTTATTCATCAGTAAGGATAGTTTAATGCAAGTATGGAATAGGTAAGATCTATTCTGGGCAATTTACAGGGCTCGGAAAATAGTGGGATACATCCACAAAAGGATCAATTATGCGTTCAAAGTACATTAGAATCTGGAGAAATCGGCTACAATCTGAATTAAACTCCGTTAATACGAGTGATTACACCAGGTTAGCAACTACTACTTCATCTATTGTTTTCTAATTACTATTAAGGGGGTAATTAGAATCAGGGAATAATCGAATTAGCCCAATGATTCAATCTTTCAGAGATTTTTTTTCTTCAAGCTAACCATTAATCATTATAACGATTATTTTATGGGCAAAATTCGGGACAATTGGATGTCTTGTTACTTACTTCTTTTCCTATTCAATTAAACAACATAATTGTAGTTATGGATATTCTATCTCTACGTTGATGATCAAATGTGGAATCTCTTTTATTCAAGTAACTAATAAAATAATCGTATTAAGGTTAATATTAACCTATCGCGTATAAAACAAGAAAATGTGGAGGTTCTAAAAAGGCTAGAAGTCTACTTTTCGCAGCCATATTGAAAATGTATAGTCAAGTCATCTTACGTCAAAAAAACACCATAATAACCGTAAAATACAAAACTTTCAACTAACTATAATATTTTCGAACTCCAAAATCATCTTACGTAACGCTCTAAATCACTGATTGCATTAACTTGTTCCTTTTGATTCGCTAGGTATTCATCCTCTTTCGCATTTTCCACCCATTCGCTGATTATCCGAACTGGTCGTGCCTCCTCCACTCATCTTCACAAGTTCTCCATAAAGACTCCAACTTCTATACCAACACATATCGTCCATATCAAATAATTAACCTTGAGCATGCTCCGCTTCTACAGAACTTTGAGCTCTGCTGCTACTTCAAAATCAAACCTCAAGAAAGTGCCTTCCCTTCAAGAGTTTATATTCCGTCAAAGAATCAGACTGATTTATCGTGATTTAACTAGATTGGTGTACCAGTCACATGAAAAAGAAGACTTGATGAAGTTTGTTCGGGACGAATTCAAAATCAACCGTTTGGAAACCGATATAAATCACCGCAGATATTTGTTAAACTTGGGTATTTCCAGAATCAACGATATGATGAAGGTTATGGGAATCAGAGCACCTGAGTTCAAGTGAGAAGAAGGATCCAGGTTGATACAGCCCTCCCCTAAACCTACAACGATTGCCATTATTGTCCTGATATAATGCGATTCCACTCCACCATAACGAACTTCACACACATTTACATACACACTTAACGAGTTAATGAGTTTCACAATCATCAATGATCTAGAACGACCCATAGATTATCCTGGTTTCTATACGTAACTAGGCGGACAAGGGGCTACGGACCAACCATTCACAGTGACCAGTACCAGACATTCCTGAGACTCCCAGCACACATAGACAGTGGCTTTTCTACGAGTCGGCCCATGTCTAAAATTGCATCTCCGACTTTTCAGCATGCTGTTCTCCAAGTAACCCATTACTGTCAACCAACTACTATGAGATGTCTACTACTGTATATAACTATTCTATATGATGTAATATCTATAAACAAGGCATAATGCCTATTTTATTTATTAGTATTTTTGTAGAGTCCTTTAATCTTACTAATTAATAATGGTAGAATAAGTATTGAAATCAGTTGAGTCTCTTCAAGAACTCACTGGATTCTTCAATAGAGTCTTCCAAATCCTTCACCACCTTGGTGACCATTTCTTGGCCCACCTCTGCTTTAATACCAGCCTTGATTTCTCTCAACCCGTTAATTTGGGTGCTCACCTTCAACTCCTTTAATCCTTTAACTAATTCGTCCAATGCTTGTTTCAAAGGAGCTGTAGAAATAGCAGTTCTGGTTTGACCTAAGAATCTTCCTATTCTAATGAACTCAGCTAAGCTTTGTAAATTGTGGTTCAATTCCCATGATAAAGCTTCTTTTGGAATCAAACTGTTCTTTATCTTGTCAAACTTCAAATTCTTGACCAAGTAATTCAAACTGGATTGGGCATCACCAGACTTTTGTTGCTTGAAAAACTTGAGAAGGTTCAAAGTAAGCTTGTTCATGAGATCATCGAATGGTAACACTGGCTTAAATTGGGATGATAAAATCTTGTTAAATTGTTTGAAATGCTTGGTGGCAGCCGGGGAGTCTGGAGTATCGTTGAATATCAAAATGTACTTCAAAATATTGAGCTTAAGATCGTTAGAAGTAAAGTAGTTGGTAGGAACCGAAAGCTGAGAAAGAGCTTCATTTTCTCCCCCCAAACTCTTCCATTCCACCTTGAAATCTCTGTTGTCAGAAAGTTGATCCAACTTCATGATTTCATCGACATCTTGTTCCAAGAGGTTACTGAAATATGAGATGTATCCAGTGTCTTGTAAAATTAACAGGTACTTGACAATGTTGCATATCACAGAAAGGCGGGAAACAGAAAATTGCAATCTTTTACCAAAGGAAATAAAACTTCCAAGTTTACTATATGCACCTTTTTCAAAACCTTGTTGGATACTGGATTTGATTTCATCATTGGATGTAAGATAGAATCTGTAGATTGTGATTAAGTCTTCAAGATGCTTCTTGGAAGGGTTGGTTGGGTAAAGAAGATGACCAAGAGTTTCATGTTGAAGCATTTTAATTTTAAGTGATTGATAAATTGGGAAAATTGAGTTACTGGCGTTGATGTTTGAAAGGAGCTTAATGAGCCAGAGCTTAAGGTTGTGATTATGTTTATCTTCTGCAATCAAAGCATTCAATGTGACAATAGACTTCACTATGTTGGAGTATGAACTGTCGAGTTGTAATGAGAGAGTAATGGATAACAAGGTGAGTTCGTTGACAGGGTTGTTATCGAATTCACCAGTGAAGTTTGCTGGTACTGATCTGTAAATATCCCAGTTTTTTGCAATAAATTGAGACAAGAATTCCTTGGATGGTTCCTTTTCAAGGTATAATGAGAATTTTTGAGCATTAATACGACGAATAAAATCACTTGAAGAGGTACCTTCGACACCACGGACCTTTTCAATCTCCTTGGATAATTCAGGACACTCTTTGATGGAAAGGTAATATTTCAAGTCCTCAAAGCAGCACAACTTGTGATTCATTTTGTTGTAGTAAGTGAGGACACCTTCGGCATAGTGGGACTCGAAGTGGTTCAAGGCCAATTCGATTCTGGCCAATGAAGAGTTTCTGGTATTGGATGAGTCAATGAGCTCAGAAATAGTTTTCCATGGGTTTTCGAGAGTGTTTGTTCCTGACTTAATCAAATTCTTCCAAGTATAAAAATCATTAAAGTTCTTCTTGAAGAGAAGTTCATGGGAGAAATCGTATAATCTTTGCCAGTTCTCGGTCTTATTCAAGGCATCGACATAGATCAATTGGGTGTCCAAATCCAAGGACTCCTTAACCTGTTCTACCTCAGATACAATAGCTTCGTAGGAACCATCAAGAGCAAGAAGACTGAGGTACACGTAACGTTGTTGGGATGAGAATGGACGAAGTGGTTCCACTAATTTAAGGGCAACCTTGGTATAGAGAGAACCTTCCTTTTCAGAAGGAGCAACAGGAATCAATTGCAAGTAGACGAAAGCAGACCAGAACGCATAACGTGGGTCTTTGGAACCATGAGATCTAAGGAAAGTGAAGATCTTGTTGTACAATTTCAAATCGAATTTAGGGATACTTCTGTCGAACCAGTCCAAGATTAACTCTGTGGTGGAAGGAGAACCAGGGTACTTTTTGATAACATTTTCATAGGCTTGATGGGCATGAGCATCATGGTCACCTATTTCGCTAAAGAATTCAAAAAGGAGGCCCACGGTCTGGGGATCATTGGGGGTCTTATTCAAAAGTGCTATATTGTTGGCAGTAGCTTGTTGGACCTTGCCCTGTTTGTATAGGATCTGGTTGGTCAAAGCATAATAGAAAGAACGATTAGGAAACTTCTTGATCTTACGATTGAGCATATCCTGAGCGGTGCTGTAAGACCCTTGGGCCACCAATGAAAGAAGTTCAGAGTCGGACATGTTTACTGAACTGGACCTAGCGGGTATTGAATACTAGAGTTGTTGCACACTTGGTGGTGGAATGGGTAATGTTGGTGATGGATAACAAGTATGTTCTAAATACCAGGTCAATGGGGTTAAGTGATAGGTGATGGTATCTGGGTCCAATAATATGACTATGAGTCAGGTAGTTGTAAATGACTTTGGTGAAGGTGTTGGAATCAAGTGGGTTCGGGTCAAATTTTCATCATGATTCGGTGCGAATAGTTGCACACTATGAACCACTAACCAGGTGGGTAGAGTTGTCGCAAATCACAAGTTTTTGCGACCAATGCTCAAGTGTAGCGACAAGAAAGCAGCAAGTAGAGATACAGTAACAACCACCATAATCTGCTGCAATTATTGTTTATGACAAGTAATTTCCAGTGACTGTGGCTCTCTTTTAAACCGAAGAATTCGCTCTAGTCAAGCAATTTGTCAAGCAAATAATTAATTGGATAAAAGAACTTAGATTTAGTAAAAAATAATTTGAAAGTTCAGGGCTATTTATTGGTGAATAAGCTCTATTTTTCTAGAAAAGACGAAGAGACAGGGTCCAATTTTTAGATCCTGGTTGGAATAAAGAAACCAGTAGCTTTATGTGTAATTATATAGACAGTGAAAGGTATTGAATTAGAACTAAGTAGGAGACCTAATTTTATAATTCGCTTAAATAAATATCAATATTAAACGATAATTTCCCAGGCTCTCTTAGTGAACAAATTCTTTTGACTAATCCTGACCGGAATGCTTATCTATTTGATCCAGTACTTGCCAAGTATATGTATGTAGCTTTGGTAGCGTTTGGTCAGGACAACGCTGTATAGAATATCGGTCAAAAATCTACTTTAGGGGCTATTCATAACCAGTACGTTACAAGACAACACCGTACAATTTTACGAGCTCTTCGTCCTACAATTTGACATATTTGTTCTTCTCAACTGTCATCCTCTGCCTTTGGTTGAACTACGTCAAACTGGCTATTAATAGCAATGCTAAAAACGTGCACCCCACCTTCCAGCCGTTAGTCCGGTCGGTGATGATAGTCCAACTCCGTAAGAGGATATTACTGTACCTTTCGGCTATGTAAACGTCATTAGTCCTAGACAGAAAGAATAATCGTTTGATGTTTTTCAGATTTGTGGTGACGTTTTCAGGTCATGCGTCACGTGCGTGACCACTCTCCTGGTTTACCCCGGAGATAATTCCTAATTCAGATATATAATTGATTGGATATGTTGATACTCAATAATAAGCATCACGGAAAATTGAAAAAAACGTTGACATTTCACCGAATTTCTATATTTCACATCACCTGCTCCGTGAATTATCTCGTATATCGAATCATCCACAATACCAGAACTAATCTACGAGATTAGATTGAACAGATGGAGTTATACACTATCCACCCAAAAAGACTGGTTACGTCGATAACAAGACAATCCTTCTGCAAAGTTAGGTAAGGTGTTCCAAGTGGGAGAAGAGTAAGTGGAAGTCCGTGATATGATATCTGTAAGTAGTTAAATCAGCCGCATTAATCTCTTTCCATTACTCGCGTTGTTCCTTGTACACACCTTGAACCATTAAATTTACAATAGATTCGATGTATATTCCACCAAGTGAAATTTTTGTAGACTATCGACTCAACGTTCAACAACTTTGCTGAGATGTCGATTCAAAGTTCCACAGCCTCGCTCGGTATCCACACCAGAGTTTTGGTATATGCCAAGAACCAATTCGTGGCATTTAATCCAATCTTTATTGATCGCCGAATGGGTCACAGCAGGCTAAGAAAATCAGTCTATTGGTGAAAATTAACCCTTCCGCGTGGGGTATTTGCCACTGAAGCTAGAATGGTGGAAGAAACCCCAAAATGAAGACAATAGCTACTTTCCTTAGGTTGATATCAACTCTCTCTTATCAACTTTGCCTATTCTAGTGTCTATTTTCACCCATTTAAAGACCCTGTTTCTTTGATCCTTATCGTACTTTTTTTGTACGGTTTTGGGCCCTGGCGGCTTGGCAGGCTGTTTGGATTGCAGCCAAGGAAAAAAGGTCACATGATCTGCTCCATGATTTGCAGCAAGCAGATAAGAACCATCTCTCCATCGAACTATAAGTATAGCTCTATTTCTCTTAAAATCTCTAAATCATCACACAACTATTGAAGCATACTTGATTCTTCAATAGAACTTTAATAATTTTCAAACTGACGAAATTTCTTCAATTAACTTTCGCTTATAATGAAACATTTACAATCTGGGCAGTTGAACTCCGACTCTTCATCAATGTTTGAGAAGGGAGATGGTGAATTTACACCTTTCAGAGTGTCTATCGATGAAGTTGCTGCTAATTTCCATACCTGTACTCAAAATGGGCTTACATCTGAACAAGTTGAACAGATTAAATCTATTCATGGTTCCAATACTCTTGGAGATGATGAAGGGATCAACTATACCAAAATCATTGCCCATCAGGTATTTAATGCTATGATTTTGGTTCTTCTTATTTCCACCATTATTGCTTTGGCTATCAAAGACTGGATTTCTGGTGGTGTTATTGCATTTGTTGTCTTTATCAACATTTCAGTTGGTTTCGTTCAAGAAGTCAAAGCTGAAAAAACTATGGGTTCTCTCCGTTCTCTCAGTTCACCAACCGCTAGAGTTGTTAGAAATGGAGATGATATTACTGTTCCTGCTGAAGAGGTAGTTCCTGGAGATATTGTTAACGTTGGTGTTGGTGATACTTTACCTGCTGATCTTAGATTAATTGACTCCATGAACTTAGAAACCGATGAAGCATTACTTACTGGTGAATCACTTCCAGTGGTTAAGGACCCAAAACAAATCTATTCTGATTACTCTACTCCTGTTCCTGTTGGTGACCGTCTTAATATGGCTTTCTCTTCTTCTGTTGTCTCTAAGGGAAGAGGAACTGGTATTGTGGTTGCAACTGGTCTTAACACTGAAATTGGCCAAATTGCATCCTCTCTCAGAGGTGATGAAGGTATTATCAAGAGGGTTGACAAGTCTAACAACAGAAAGCCAAAGAAGAGAGAATACTCTGAAGCTTTTGGAATTACTATAAAAAACATCATTACTAATGTTTTAGGTGTTTCTGTTGGTACTCCACTTCAAAGAAAACTCTCATGGCTCGCCATTTTCTTGTTCTGTGTTGCTGTTGTTTTTGCTCTTATTGTCATGGGCTCTCAAAAGATGAGAGTTAACAAAGAAGTCGCTATTTATGCTATTTGTGTTGCCCTTTCTATGATCCCTTCTGCTTTAATTGTGGTTTTGACAATCACCATGGCTGTTGGTGCACAAGTTATGGTTGCAAAACATGTAATTGTGCGTAAACTTGACTCCCTTGAAGCTCTTGGTGGTATTAATGATATTTGCTCTGATAAGACAGGAACTCTTACTCAAGGTAAAATGATTGCAAAGAAAGCTTGGGTTCCAACAATTGGAACCTTCAGTATTGCTAACTCGAACGATCCATTGAATCCAACTGAAGGTGATATTGAATTTACTAAATGCTCACCTCAATTTATCAGAGATACTGATGAAGAAATTGATTACATGCCTAATCATCAAGTCCTCTCTGATTATCCTACCAACTTTAAAAACTACTTGTTAACTGCCACTCTTGCTAACATCGCTACTGTCAATCAAGTCAGAGATAAAGACTCTGGTATTATGGTTTGGAAAGCTCATGGTGATGCTACTGAAATTGCTATTCAAGTCTTCACTACTAGAGCTAACTATTCCCGTGAATCTTTAATGAACAAATACGAACATCTCCAAGAATTTCCTTTTGACTCTTCCATCAAAAGAATGTCTGCTGTTTACAGAAACAGAGAAACTGATGAAACTAGAGTTTACACTAAAGGTGCCGTTGAAAGAATTTTAGGAATTTGCACCCATTGGTATGGTGAAAAGGAAGGAGCTCAAGAACCTATTCCTTTAACTGAAGAAGACAAATTACTTATTGAAGATAACATGAATTCTCTTTCTTCTCAAGGATTAAGAGTCTTGGCCTTTGCTACTAAAAATGGTGCTTCTGTTGATACTACCAATAGAGAGAAAGTTGAATCAGATCTTACATTCCAAGGTCTTATTGGTATTTACGATCCTCCAAGACCTGAAACTGCTGGTTCTGTCAAGCTCTGTCACAAGGCTGGTATCAATGTCCATATGCTTACTGGTGATCACCCTGGAACTGCCAAGGCAATCGCTCAAGAAGTCGGAATCTTACCACACAATCTCTACCACTACAGTCAAGATGTTGTCAAAGTTATGGTTATGACTGCTAACGAATTTGATGCTTTGAGTGTGGAAGAAATTGATGCTCTTCCTGTCCTTCCACTTGTTATTGCTAGATGTGCTCCTATTACCAAGGTCAGAATGATTGAAGCTTTACACCGTCGTCAAAAGTTCGTTGCTATGACTGGTGATGGTGTTAATGATTCTCCATCTTTAAAGAAGGCTGATGTTGGAATTGCTATGGGATTGAATGGTTCAGATGTTGCTAAAGATGCTTCTGATATTGTTTTAACTGATGATAATTTTGCATCCATTTTGAATGCTATTGAAGAAGGAAGAAGAATGTCTTCCAATATTCAAAAATTCGTTTTGCAACTCTTGGCTGAAAACGTTGCTCAAGCATTATATTTAATGATTGGTTTGGCTTTTATTGATGAAACTGGTTATTCTGTCTTCCCATTGTCTCCTGTTGAAGTCTTATGGATTTTAGTTGTTACCTCTTGTTTCCCAGCTATGGGTTTGGGTCAAGAGAAAGCAAGTGATGATATTCTTGAGCAATCTCCTAATAACACTATTTTTACTTGGGAAGTTATCATTGACATGGTCGCTTATGGTTTCTGGATGGCTGTCTCGTGTTTGCTCTGCTTCGTGGTTATTGTCTACGGAAAAGGTAATGGAGACTTGGGTTATGATTGTAATAGTACCAATGCTAACTCCGACGTTTGTGATTTAGTCTTCAGAGGTAGATCTGCTTCTTTTGCCAACATGACTTGGTGTGCTCTTATCTTGGCTTGGGAATGTGTTCATCCAACTAATTCCTTATTCTACATGAGACAAGATACTGATAACCCTTGGTGGAAACAAACTGCCATTGATTTATATGATAATCAATTTTTGTTTTGGTCTGTTCTTGGTGGTTTTGTTAGTGTCTTCCCTGTTGTCTACATCCCTGTTATCAATGATAAAGTATTTTTACATAAGCCTATTGGTTATGAATGGGGTGTCGCTGTCGGTTTCTCCTTGTGCTTCTTATTAGGAGCTGAAGGATGGAAATGGGTTAAGAGAATCTACAAGCGTAAAATGCTGAAGAAGGTCAAGAACCCAGAATATGAATTGGAAAGATCCGATCCATTCAAAAAGTATGCTTCGTTCTCAAGATCTGGAACTATGGAAGTTTGATTCATAATCTTTCATATAGCTCTATCTACACATGAACTGATCGAATCAGTTCCTACCAAATTTTGCATCCACTCTCATTGCAGCATTAAGCTGACTGGATGTGAAACACACCAGTGGAGTTTTATTCAGATCATTAGTATCTGTATTTTACGATATATTTTATTTCTAGATTAGCGTTATCCATATTTTAGTTAAGTTCACTTCACTATACTTTTTTTCCAGTACTTACTTCAGTGAATTTTTAATTCTTACATATCATAGATTTTGTATACTTTTTTCAATTTTATCACACGTTTAAACTATCTTGTAGTCTGCTTATACTCACGAATCGCTCAGTTCTATAATATTCACCATAACCTTGTAATTATGAGTATTCTTCACCCACCAATTTTACCAAATCGTTCGTCAAGTAAACTTAATTCATTATTTCTTATACTTAGTAATGAATTGTATTGAATTCCCATTAGCCATTAAAACACCTTTTGCTTTCTCTGTCGAATTCATCTACATTTATCACAATGACAAACCAAAGTTCATTGGTTTGCTATATTCCGAATACTAATAACATGAGAAATAGACTATCAAATCGATCATAAAGAGAAGGAAAATACAAAAAGGAAATATAACGGTTGAACTCCTGATATTTTTCAATACCTGCACCAGAATTCTGAAATAACTAGAACCCCAATTATTTTCAATGGATTAACTAGATTACTTCAAAGGGTATAATATAAAATGAATCAAATGGGAAAAAGATATGGAAATGTCAAAAAAATTATTAATCTAATAACTTGACGTAATTTGATGGACAAATACCAACTTGACCATTGGATCTTCTAGCTTGCCACCATTTTCCATCGATATCATCAACTTCCAAAATTTCATCTTTCACAAATGAAATTTCATTAATGTCATCTGGGTTGGCATCATAGGAGTATAAAGCCTTAGCCTTGTATCTGAATTGGATATTACCAGAAGAAGCACCCAAATTTTGAGAATCATTGAATACAGTCTTCTGTTGTCCGTTATTGGTAAGGTCTCTACCTTGATGCACATCAGCGGAAGAAAAGTTTTCCAATCCATTTAATTGAGATGAGGACATGTAAGGAGTGTTGGACTTCTTGTTACCAGTAGTTATTTGGGATTGTCTCAAGTTACTATCTTGGAAGTTAGCAGATCCAACTGGAGGAATTTCAGTGTAGTTCTTGTATTCACGATCTTCTTCTTCAACATCGTGTAATCTTTGGTTATCATTAGCAGAAGATAAGTGGCCATGACTGTGAGATTGAGGCTTGACGGAGAAAGAATCAATAAATTGATTGGTTGGAGATTCAGGATGTCCACCAAAGTAAACGATCCATATAAGATTCAAGGATGACAATAACACATTTCCTGCAGCACAACATAATTGACCTGGACGATCAGATCTATAAATCAAAGTGTTGACAGAGTTTGTGGTGTAAACAAAAGCCACGGCTATAAGACCCACAAGAGTGAATTTGTAAAGTTCGATGTTGTTGTTGAGGTATAAGGCAAGGATAAGCAATATAAGAAGGATTTCATATATCATTCCCCACCATGAAAAGGCTGGAAAATGTTCTGCATCAGAAGCAGCACCTGCTATAGCTACTATCCAAGAAACTATACCAAAAGAAATAGTACTTATGGCGAATGGATCACCCAAAAAGTTTGATAAATTAAATGGCATTATGAGTGGAAGTTTAGGTTGATTTGAATGATTAAGTTGAAGTTTAGTTGGATGTGTTTACGTGAATGATGGGAAGGATCTGTTTTGACCGCGAAAGATGTGAAAGGATTTAGCGATTTAGCTCTTGTAAAACGATTTCAATGATATCAAAGGATATAACAAGGAGTTAAACAATATTAAATAAACAACCCGTACCTTTGGTAGTATAAGATTATAAAGTAAAAGACTTAAAGTGAAAATAAATCTTTATGATCTTTGATGATTTGAGTTATGATACCAAACCGTTGATTTTTTTTTGGTATGACAACTGATTGTTGACAACTAAGGGTTCAGTTTATGGGAGGTCTTTGTTCAAGTCAAAAAAAAAAATTATGGGACTTCGCTCGTGACAGAATGTAAGAATGAAGTATAGATACTAGTCAGTAGTAACAGTAGTAATAGTAGTAGTAACAATATTAGTGAGGACTTTAGTAATGAAGCGATAGGATAAATGGAAACACCCGTACAAAGAAGCCTTAATAAGAACTAGGATGATGGATCGCGTTGTAAGCTTTCCAAATCGATATGTTTCAGTTTGGGTGATCCTTTGTCGCCTAACAACAAAAAAAGTCTCTCAAAATATTAGAGGAGCGAGGAGCGCACGACCTCCTCCCCGGTTGGCCTAGACCTTTTAAGTTAGGGGCGGTCGCAGGTCGTGCAAGAAGGGGATAGGATGAGGTGCAGAAACGCGTAACCCAGCTGCTAAACGAATGGGCAACTTGAGTGGTGTTTCTTCGTCTTGGTTTTCCTATGGCTCTTTGAATACTTATTTCTTGCTCGTCTTGACTATTGGGGGTTTTGCTGGGGGGCAGGAGGCTTCGGTTTCAGAGTTTGTTTCAGGTTTAACGAGAATTCTCACATGTAATTGTCACGTGACTGGTCGGTTTGGGTGTTTCTGACCCCCTAAAAAATCTCAGATCGTGTTTACTGTTTTGATGAGGTGCAAGTTCTTACTGGTTGGATCCTATCCACACTTGTGTGGCTAGTGAGTTTAGAAAAGTTTGTTTTCTGCAAAACGCATTCAGAATTACGGGTTTGTGCCAAGTCAAGCTACAACTTAGCCTATTAAGGAAATAATCACTCTTGACCCATATGTAGAACTCTTTTACACAGGCTAATTAAAGGTGATATCCCACATTTTTGCATTTCAGTTTTTCGTGTTTTGATGCATCTCGCGTGAACCAAAAAAAAATGTATTCGTAATGGCTTAGGTAATGTCAACATAGAATGGCTCTTTATGGCAAGTAGTGTACTTCTATTGGGGAGGAATAGTTTGGTCACGCTGTGCGTTATTGAGGGAGCAGAGCGAAGTTACCTTTTTTTTGCCCTACCCCTAATAGTAAAATGATTCTTCCTATCAAATACCACCAATAACACCATACAGCAAATGGGAGCATGGTCATTACTTAATTAGTAACGTGTAGAAGAGATATCTTATGGTCGTCTGATAGTTCTTGTAGTTGTACTGACTCTTGCAGAAGATATCTATTGTATCAAGCAGAAAAAACCTCTTTCCTGTCACTGTCACAATTATTCCGAATTTATGAAATTTTATCCGAATAGTAGAAAAAATAAAGAAAAGTTGAAATAGGGTCCAACAAAAGAAACTAAAATTAATTTTAGTCCTTTCCAGGTATTTACTTCTAGAAATTACCTATTTTAAGCTATCAAGCGGCCATTTCATCATCAGGTCATATCGTACGATGGTGGTACCTATAGTTAGTATATTCGGATGTCGGAAAATTGGGCGTATTTTGGGTATGGAACTTAGGAAAAAAAAGAAACAGCCGTGCTTTACACCTTAAAGGTCCGACTTCTAACGGTCAAGCGACATCATCGAAGTAGCCGTGCTTTATTCATGATTCAATTTATTCTCAGGTCATAATTGCTGCTCACAGCAAGTAACTGACCCTTAAAACCAATCATCCTCTAAGAACTGTGCAAACACGTATTGATGACTGATGCAAGGTAGGGATTTGAATAGAGCATTTAAAAAATGAGCATATTAATTAGCCAAAGTTAATTATCGTATCGTATATTGTTGCTCCGTTTCTCCTTTATTAGGGTACAAGTTTAACGATACGACCGCAAACCCCGTACCTTGACAGTTGCACCGAAATTAATTACGATTTCTTATGCATATGGCTACGGAAACCCTTGTATCATTACGAGCCGTCGACCTGACGGGTTAAATATTGAGGAAAAAAAATTACTACCTCTACTGTTAATTCTACTGTAAATTCATAATGTATGTCATAGGTGATTCAAGAGTTTGAGAACTTCACAACTAGTGTTAGACAATTTTTCACCTTCGAAAAATACGTTATTAACCCCAACTTAACGTATATGCAATGGTACCGTTTTTTTTCCTTTGAATCATCACGTGAAAGAGATCTTTCCGAGGATACGGGGTTTGTCATGACTAGCAGATATTTCGCGCTCCGGTCTCACCCGCGAAAAGTCATCCAAACCCTCTAAGAAGCTTGTTTCATCCAATAGAAGCCACTCTATTCACTATTACTATTCTTCTTTAAAAAGTCATCTTTCAAGACCACCTTCTTTTGGAAATAATCGCCGAACTGAAAGAATTTCTGAAATGTGTTATGAGATTATTGTTCCAAAAAGAAGTCGCACACCAAGAATGTTCTTCCCCGTTTGGGATGGTTAACCCCCACCCCTTAACCACTCTCATGAACGTCCACCCCTAAACCATCTTCCATGGAAAGACCAAAATCAAATGGTCTTATTATCCATGTTGTTGTAACATGAAAAGTATTGTAGGATTTCGGAAATTGCAACCAGCCCGTTGTGTCTTTTTGAGCAAATTGTTTTGAGGTCCCGTTTTATCGGTAGTTTACGGGTCTCTAAATTGTGTCGCGGCTTGGCCAGGGTTTCGGACTTTCATAAGCAATTTTCGCACCCGCCCATTAAAACTTTAAGCAAGTGAAACTATTTAAGAAACCCTTTAGCCACATCTATTCTTATTCTATATCATTCAAACATTCAATCAAATAACAAAATACCTTACATCATTGGTTTTCACTAGTGGTATTTTCTATAAAGTTTATTACTATTTAAAATTTATCTATCAATTGCTGCTATTAACTTAATCACCACTTAATAATTTAATTGGTGACATTTTTACTGAGATATTCTTGAACCAATCTTTAGTATTATTTTTTGGGTCAATTATTAAACCTTGATTGTTAAAAATTTTCAGCAACCAAAAACAAGACAACAACCTATTTTTTGCTCAAGATGTTGACTTTACGCAAACAGATACCAATTGCAACCTATCGCACGACACTTCTTTTGAGATGTTACTCCACCACCAAGATGGAGATTCCAATTGAATCTGAACAACCACAACAATCACCACCACAACAACAACCTGGTTCCACTTCTGCTGCTCGTAAGAACCCTTTCAGTATCAAGACATTGGTCATGAAGAACACTGATATTGAAAAGTATGATGATAAGAAGTTTATTAGCCATCATATGTTCCCTCATCCTTGGTGGACTACTCCTGAATGTGAAACTGTGAAATTCGAACACAGAGAACCTCAAACTTTAGGTGACAATATTGCCTTCAAATGGATTCAATTCTTTAGAGGTTCTTTTGATCTTGTCACTGGATACAAGAAACCAAAGAATCACGAAGAAGTCTTAAGTGCTTTCAAAGGTACTCGTTACGAAATGACTCCAGGTAAATGGCTTACCAGATGTATCTTTTTAGAATCTGTTGCCGGTGTTCCAGGTGCAGTTGCTGGTTTTATTAGACATCTTCATTCTCTTAGACTCTTGAAGAGAGATAAGGCTTGGATTGAAACTTTGTTGGATGAAGCTTACAATGAGAGAATGCATCTTTTGACCTTTATAAAAATGGGTCAACCATCTTGGTTTACCAAACTGATCATCTACGTTGGTCAAGGTGTTTTCTGTAACCTTTTCTTCCTTTTCTATCTTGTTAACTCAAGATACTGTCATCGTTTCGTCGGTTACCTTGAAGAAGAAGCGGTTAGTACCTACACCCATTTAATTGAAGAAATTGATTTAGGTTTATTACCTGAATTTGATAAGATTCAAATTCCAAAGATTGCCATTGAATACTGGCCAGAACTTAATGAACAATCCACTTTCAGAGATTTGATCTTAAGAATCAGAGCTGATGAATCCAAACACAGAGAAGTCAACCATACTTTAGCCAACTTGCATCAACTGACTGACCGTAATCCATTTGGACTTGAAATCGAAGGTTTAGATAATCAACCAAACAATGGTTTGAAGATTGTCAAGGGTACTGGATGGGAAAGAGACGATTTGAAGCTTTAATGATTTATGTGATACGCCAAACAATATAATATATAGATTTGATAATTGATTATGAACTGAAACAACAACCATGTAATTTTTTTTTGAAGTATTTGTGTACTACTATAGTCAACGGTTCCACTTGTTATTACAATAGCGCTCAATTTGAGTAACTTTTTGCAGCAAAGGCTGAAGTGCAGGGAGGTTGCAACAGTGCGAACCTGATTCCACAGGATGCTCTAGCCATTCATAGCCAAGTAATACAATAAGGCTAAGTAACTACTAGTGTACTAGTTGCTGTTGAATTTAAAGACAGCAAATTAGGGAATTATGAGATGTTGTTGGTTCGTGCCACTCAATCTATTTTTATATACTTTTCACAAGATAGCAACTGTGGGGCTGATAATTCTTGGTTGGGAAACCATCACTAACAAACCACTGAAACAACATACACTAAATAACCAATAGTCAAAAAATTAATATGAACTATCACCAATTTACGAAGTAAGATCTCGTTTGTGTTTTCCAAAATAAGATTTTTTTGTACTCCGCCCACCTGCCTGACTTGAAAGTGAGCCAAGGTTTTATTGTTCTCCTGAATAACAAACCTCCACTTCATTTAGTTTTCTCAGCTTAAAGTGCCTAACAGCCTCTGCCGAGCCTAAATTCCGGTCGTGCCGACACATATTGAGGGTTTCTGTGTGTTCCACTGTTCCCGACATATGATATATAGTGCGGCTTACATAAGCCACCACTCATTTTACCCCTTTGACTGGAAAAACTCATCTCGCTCATAGAATGTTCTAGCAAATTCAACTATAGCCCTTTATTGAAGTCCTAATCTGCAACATCAATTTTCAGCTTTCACGCATCATACTTTAACCATCACGTACCTATCATGTCGAACAGCTACTTGGATCGAAACGATGACCCAATTGTAGATCTCTTAGGTACAGGTTATGGAGCAGACAATGCTACCAGTGAGAGCGGGCATCCTACTGGTGGTTCTGGTACTAATGATGATGAAATCCAAGTCATTAGTCGTGATGATTACCAAGACCCATTCGATAGTCAGTTCCAAAGTTCAGGAAATACCCCAAATATCCCTACACCTTCGCTTACCCACAACCAACTCTTTGCTGCAAATGATGATTGTATAGATAATGAAAGATATCAACCAAATTATCAACAACCACAACAACAACAGCAACAGCAGCTGCAACAACAACAACAACAACAAGGAGGAAATAATTATCTGTCAAACAACTTTCCTGCAGGAAATACTCCATTATTTAAAGATGATGACGATAAAATTAGTCCAGCATCTGGCCCTTCAGGCCAAAGTAGGTCTGGAATGACTCCGATGTTTGGTCCAAGTGAATTGGTCCAACAAAGAAATCAACAAAACCAAGGTGGTGTTTTACTGACCAATAAATATGTGGCTCCATTAGCTCCACTTCCACCTCTTTCTGAGTCTGTTATACCCAATGGATTTTCATACGATGATATTAAACCACCCTCTGCTTTCACCACCGCAGGAGCAATTACTAATGGTCCAGCCCAAGCAAACAAGAGAAAAAAGGAGACCACTGCCCCAAAAACTAGACCTGCTTTCGTTATGAAAATATGGTCTATGGTTAATGATTCTAATAATAAAGAATATATTAGATGGAATGATGATGGTAAAACTTTCCAAGTTTTCCATAGAGAAGAATTCATGAAAGTTATTCTTCCAAAATATTTTAAACATAATAATTTTGCATCGTTTGTTCGTCAATTAAATATGTATGGTTGGCATAAGGTTCAAGATATTAACAGTGGAACTATGAATCAAGGAAAAGACGACAAAAATGTAGACGAAATTTGGCAATTTGAAAATCCTAACTTCGTTAGAGACAGAGAAGATTTATTAGATAAAATCGTCAGAAATAAGAGTGTTAATCAACCAGAAAGCGAAGCAGGTGAAAGTACCCAAGTTAATTTCCAAACCTTATTAAATGAACTTGATCAAATTAAATTGCATCAATTAGCAATTACTGAAGATTTGAGAAGAGTCAGAAAAGATAATAAAACTTTATGGCAAGAAAATTTTGATACTAGAGAAAGACATGAACAACAAGCTAGAACTCTCGATAAAATTCTTAAATTTTTAGCTGCAGTTTATGGTAATAATGCTGGTAAGATTATGGAAGTGGAAAGTGGATCATTTTCAGACAATGGCCAAATGACAACTTATAGACCACAATCACCAAATCCTTATGGTCCTGGAAATAGTGGATCAGGTGGACCTCCACAACCATTCCAAAAGCCTAGACTTATGTTAACTAATCAAGCACATAAGAGAAGCCCACAAACGGATAGTACAAGATCACCAAGAGATAATGATGATACCACTACTGAATCAGGAACAATTGAAGAAATTATACGATCATACGGCAATACACCAAATAATGCTGTACCTCAAGGCGATGGAGCTAATAATGCTAATAAAATCTATCAACAATTGATTCATGATCAAGGTTCAGTATCATCACCTCGTCATTTTTTCCCAGAGCTCAATACACCACCTACTCCATATAATCAAAGTGGAAATAGTGGAGACAGTACAGCAGATCTTATGAGTGGATTGGAGCAAAATATTTATAAACAAGGCCAATCAATTCAACAAGTTCAAGATTGGATACAAAAATTAGCTACCCAGCAACAGCAGCAACAAACCACCATCAATGAAATTAATGATGATTTAAAACCTGATTTGGATGAATTTGATGTTAATGAATTCCTCAACAATGGTAAGGCTACCGGTGATTCATTTTCTAATAGAGGAAATTCCGGTAGCGGTGATCAGGGTGCTTCTTCAGGAGAGAATGAAGGGGAAAATCCTAAGCGTGCAGTTGACGATATCTACGGTAACTGGATCGACGAACCAACCAAAAAAAGAAAAGTTTAAGTGGGAGAGAAGATCTTAACGAACGAAGAAGGAAGCGGGGTGGGATGCGTTATAAGATCGAATATTGCAGTATAGTACGCAAGGAACAAGCGAGGCTGGCGAGGCTCGGAAAGTTTTGTCAGCAAAGTTGCCGTTCCGATCGTTAAGGATGCATTTCATTTCTGATCCTTTGAGGGTTATGGCGTACCATTCATGACAGGTCAAAAAAAAATAGTTTCTAACCCTTCTTGTAACCATAGTCCTAGACTAATTGTTGAATAGACTGGCTAACCTAAGAGGCAGTGTGACAGCCCAACATTGCATCACTCGCTTGTTCTTGTAGAAGTTAACGAAACATAATAAACGTCACTAAAATAATAATCATCAAATGTAATAAAGGCTTATGTAACGAGTCAAAACCAATACTTAAAAAAAAAAAAAACAATCGAAGCGATCGAAGGCAAGATTAAGATCTCTACAAAACTAAAAGGAGTTCAAAATAAAACCCTAAAACCCTAATTTGTTCAAAAAAAAAAAAAAAAAAGTGAATAATTTTTCAGATTGTCTAGATGAACTTTTGATAGGTGCAATACAATTTTTCACTAAGTCAAGTGAAGTAATTAGTGAAGGATAACACAAAGCACCAGCTCATCTCAACTACTCTATTTGGCATGAAGTACATTACAATAGGATGGTTTTCCTCCACTTCTGCTGCTCTCCACTTTTGCTCCACTTTTAGTCTTGTTTGTGGATTGTCTTGGGTTGACTTTTACTTCTTTTTAGGCTAAACTGGGTAAAATTACTAAATCTTACTACTTCCCCTAATTAATTACACTTAGTAAGATTTGAAATCCCTGCGTAGGTGCCGCACTGTGAAGCAAAAAATAAAAAACGGTGTTAACGGCGTAAAGGATATTATTAAGATCTAACCAATGAAAGTGGGACCTCGATGATGGTTACAAGCCGTGTAACGTTTTTTTTTTTTTTTTTTTTGAAGAAAGCGGAAATCGATTCAAAATTCCTCGGATCTCAAATTTCGCCGGTTTCGCCGGGTTGGGAATAACTTTCCGAAAACATTGAAGGATTCAACTATTCAAAATATTCGTTTTGTATCCGTAAAATCCGAAAAGGATCAAAAATATTAGATGTAATTTAAATTCAACCAAAAATTACCTGTATAAAACTGTGGCACTAATCCTGTAGGAAATTATAATTTAATTTAATTAACAAAACTAATAACACAACGTTTATTGTATCTGCAGTTGACTCCGAACTGTCAACTTTATTCTGTGAATAACACGACGTAATTATGCAAGATCAAACTGAATTTCACGGCAGTTTCGCTTGTGAAATGAATTTGACTGCCAATTTTATTCACATGTGGCTATTATCCGTTTCATAGTAAATGCTTGGTATTGCTAGTTTCCCCATCTGCCAATAAAAATTTACGACCGCATACGTCATTTTGCGCACCCCAAACTGTCCGGCTCCGGCAACTTTTCGACGAGCCGAAGTAGTAAATACAGTAGTTTTTTTATGGTTATAGGTTAGTATGACTAGTTAGTAATTGGTTTAAGGTGTACTTCGAAGTTACCCAGGTGATTATGTAGGGAGTTTTTTCGTTACATCATTACTGGAATTGGATATAAACGTAAATCGTTCGATTCTTGTCTTGTCCCGAGCCCTAACCTGTCAAGTATTCTTGTAACTGCACTCACTGCACTAACTGCACAGACTCCAGTTATTGTTCAGAGCCCCACACGACCATATTTCTTTTTGCATAGATAGGCGTTTAGAATACCATGATAAGGTGAGATGGAACGACACTGAAACGTGACCCAGCACCACCCAGTTACTGAAAAGAATCAGTAAATAATACTTTGAGCTTTAATTCAGCCCATCATCAACAACTCTATATTCAGGAAGTCCATCAAGAGCATCACATGTCGTCTGGGATTCTAGATCTAGGCATCACGGCCCTGAAACTGAAGCGAGAGTACAGCAAAGGTGGATGCCGTGAGTGCAAAAGACGTAAGATCAAGTGTGACGAAGGAAAGCCCCGTTGTTGGCAGTGTGAAAGGTTACATAAAGAATGTTCATATCCTATGGCTGGTGAAAAAGTCCTCCGAGTGCTGAAGAGATTACTCAACAATCGCGACTTACCTGAAGCCCCAACATCGAAGAGAGATCAATCACCTATCCTGCCATCAAATGGTAAGAAGTCTCCAAATGACAAGATGGGACCCAATAGTTCCAATGGGGCCATTCCCATAAACGTAATTACTCCTCAACCGATGATGGCGGTTCCCGTACTGGAAATCCCACCACCACCGCCACCACCTCCTCATCAACATATGCATCAAGGGCAATATCCACCACCAATACCGTCTCAACAAATGGCAACAGCACCTCAGTTTGCTCCATATCCATCGTATCCTCCTCACATCCATCCTCCTGGACAGTCACCTCCTCAATATATGCCTGTTAGAGGTGGTCCCTTGGGATACCCCTCTATGGAGAGTATACCGACTATTAATGGACCTCCACAAATGTATCCTCCAGGTCCTACAGGGCAAGGTCACATTCCTTACGAGCCTTACCAACAAACTGCTCAAACAATGAATCATAATCAAAACCATCCGCATGCACCTCAGGTGCACTCCAATGGAGCTATACCTACATTAAAAAGGCCACCTTCAGAGACTCTTACCAATGACTTCCTTAAAGTAAAAAAATCAACAGGTATTATTTCTCCAAGTTCTCCAAATCATCAGAAGTATACTCCATCATCAATTGTCAGTCTTTTAAATGATCCAAACCCTTCAGAGTTTCATCCTGCTCAATCCCCTAATTCAGTGAGTACCACATCCAATGCAGCAGTTGATTCTTATACTGATCAAATGTTACAGTTTTTCGATCAAAATGACTTAAATTTACTTGCAACAGATTTAAATAATATTGTCAGCAATATTATGTTTGAAAGCAATTTCAATGCCAAATATTCATCTCAATTCGAACCTGAAACTGAAAACTCTCATAAACTGATAGATACTGAAGATGCAGCAGCTTCATTACAAGCTTCATCTCCTATTCATCCAATATTTCCTTCTCCTAGACCTGAGAGAAACCTTCCAGCTGATTTTATAAAACTTAAAAAGGCCCATGATAGAAGATATCTTAAGGAATTTTATGATGACTTTTCGAATATTATTCTTCCATTTTCCTCTTATGACAATGTTCAAAAATGTTACTTCAATCCTGCTAGAGATATCATTTTACAATGTGCATCTCATGAACCATTCCTCTTAGCTGCAGTGTTGGCACACGGTGCTCGTACTGCTTTTAAGAAGGAGAATAAATCTGAAGATGAAGAATCATATTGTACTTACTTGAGTAAATGTTTGAAATTGTTGGGCCCAGCATTAGGAAGTGAAAGTCAAAAAATAACAAAGAAGGCATCTAATGCCAAGCCTGTTACTGGTTCTAGTTCTGATCTTACCGCTAATATTGAATCTGTTCTTCTTACTGTTCTTCTTTTGACTTCAGCTAATGCTGCTAATCCTAAGCAAGATTGGAGACCTCATCTTCGTGGTGCAAAAGACATTATATTAAAGGTGTCCAACAATAAGATTAAGAGTTCAAAGGTTCTTATATTCTGTAAGTTTTGGTTTGTTACTTTGGAAATCTTGGCAGGTATAAGCTCTACTTTGGGTGGTACTCTTAAAACAGAAGAAGAAATAGATTCTTTGATTACGCCAGGTGATAACTATGAAATTAGTGTTCTCAAGGAGATTGGTCTTATTGTTGATCGTGGGTTTAATATCATGAGTGGATATCATAATGATACTGTCACCTACATCAGAGCATTAATTAAAATATTGGCAAAGTTAAGAAATGATAAAGAATATCAACCAGAGAATAAGTTTGAATATTTCAGATTACTTTCAGAGTTCTACAAATTGAGTCAAGTTGCATTTATCGATTGGGAATGTATCTTAAATCCAGAAGATTATAAAGATGGAGTTCCTAGTGCAGATTTAATTGACGTAATTCGTAAACCAGAATCAGGTAAACAAATTGCAATTTTAAGTTGGATGGATACTTGTCATCAAGCATATGTCCTTGCAAGCATGATAACTATATTAAATAAGTGTTTCAGGGAAGGTTACAATTCACCTCAAGTCCAAATGTTAACCAACAGAATTATATCAAGAGTATCATTCCTTAATGAACTTGAAGAGGATGAAATTCCAGAGCAAATTATTAAATGCTCTATGATGATGATTCTGTGGCCCATGTTGGTTGCTGGAATGAATTGTACAGACAATGAAAATAAAAGCATTGTCAAAAAGTTTTTTAAAGTTTCTGGTCATGTTGGGAGTGGAAGTTCCCAATTTGCAATTGAAAAAATGGAGAGGATCTGGACAATGAGGGAGAAGGGAGTACAAATAGATTCCGATATGGAATATGATTATACGGATGTTTTGGCATACTAATTGCAACGAAATAAGTGGGCTTTGGATACCTAGCTGCTTATTGAAAATAAAAAATTAGAAGATTGAAAGTAATGGCCATTTGCTAATGCTTTCTTAAAAGCAAATAACTTGATCTATAGAGTTTCATTGGTTCGCTTGACCTATAGAGTATTGCATAAAATATGGATAGATGTTTTTTTTAGGAGTTGATTAGATTTTGAGATTTAGATTAAAAGTGCTGCTTCAGATCACACTGACAGCCTGTAGTAATAGAGAATATAAAAAATAAGCGAACAAATTACAATAAATAGATTAATGGTATATTAATTTTTTTACATTTCTGTTGGATAGGAAGTATGAAAGGATATTTCATTAGGCTTCGCATTGTTTCTTTGGTATTAAGATTCTTTGGGTGATTTTTTTTTAGGTGGCATAAATTTCAGATGATCTAGAACTTAAAAAGAATTTAGTAAACGATCTAAATAAACTACATCCTAGAAAATTTATGCTTCTCCCAAAAGAGAGAACCAGTTCATGTGGCCAGTAGCTAATAATAACCTGGTTTCGAACGAACTGCTTTTCATTTGACTGATATCCTTGGGCTCATCTGAGTCTTCGCCATCACTCTCATCCCCCATATCAAGTTTTGCATCCAAATCATCAAACACATTTTCAGTTTCGCAATAACGACAATCTTTGTGGTTATCATTTTTGTAATCCTTAGATGTGAAACGTTTGGTTTTGTCCCAGTCATATTTTCCCAGGCTGAGTTCAGCTTGGATGATCCAGCCGATACGTTCAGCTCCTAACCGTGCTCCATCAAGATTAGCAGAAGATGGCCCCATTCTCAAAGAAGCATTTTTACCCAACATAAAAAGAGGAATCTCTTCACTCCACTGTAAATTATCAGTCAAACATGGAAATCCTTTTACGATAGGAATTTTGTGCTCTTGGACTATAGGCTTCATAAAGTTTAGACTTTGAATGTCTTGGGTTATGCCAGTGGCGAAGTAGATATAATCTACATTTTCAAGATAAGCTTCTTGGTCTCCTTCCAGGTTTAATTTCAAAGACCATTTCTGAGTGGTATCATCCCATTCCTGTTCTTGGATAGTGGTGTGTCTCATGAAATTCAACCTTCCACTCTTTACATGAGCCATTACCTTCTTGTAGTATTCTGGATTAATAGAACCACCTTCACGAGCTTCTTGAATCATTTGAAATCTCTCTTCATCGGTGTCCTTGATATAAAAGGCTGACTTCTTGACATTCTTGTACTTTGTCACCCAATCCAAATGGAAGTCGAAGTGTTTGATCTTGATACCTCCTCTAAATAGAAGGTACACTTTTTCAACACCAGCATTTACTGCAACATGAGCTAACTGAGCAGATGTTAACCCTCCTCCAACAATAACAATACTTTTTGGTCTTTTCTCAAGAAACTTCACTTGCCCAGAAAATAAGTGAGTGGTATGACAGCTTCCATGGGGAAACTGGGGATTGGTGAATGGATGTACTGGATAGTTGACTTTTCCACGATGGCCACTTGCCACTATACAAATTTTGCACCCAAAAGTGCGACCGTTTAAGGTTTGGATCACAAAACCTTTACCAAAAGACCCTTCCTCAGATTCGGACCGACCAACAACGTTGATGTCTTTGTACTCAATCAATGTCACTTCATCTTTTAGCACATTATTGTGTAGACCGTAACGGTTTACTATATCTTGGCAAAAGTCCTTGAAAAGGGGTGTAGATGGACGATAGTAATCTTTCCAATCTCTCATATTTATATCGATAATACCAGGTTTATCATGGCTGCTATTGAAGGTATTGAAGGTATTGTTATCATTATTGTTACCCTTAGAAGGCATTGGTCTTTTCTTTTCATTCTTCTTGATTAATTTCTTGAGCTGATGCTTGGAGTATTCTTTTCCAACCACATTTTTGATCTCCATCAAGTCCTTTTCTCTCTTTTCCAAATGTGCATAGCTAACGAGACCATCTACATTAACTGGATCAGGATGGAAAAACATGGGTGATCTCAAGAAAGGAATTTGACATGACCTAAATTGGTTGTGCCATTGGCCCATGAAAGAATCGGAAACAGCATCAAGAACAAGAATCTCTTCAGGCAGAAACTTTCTTTTGGGTTTGTAAGCATGGTTTGGGTTAGAATGAACCAAATTCACCTTATTTCCGCGTTGTCTCAACCAGTGAAACCTTTGGTGTTCATCTTCAGTATAAATGGATCCTGGAAACTCTTCACAGAGACGACTTGCCATTGCAAGTCCGCAAGTTCCTCCACCAATCACAATGGCTTCGAAGAAGTTTTCCGAGGGAATGTCAACCATGATTAGTTAAGCAAGCAATAAGAGGACTTTCAATTAGGGAAGGTGTATGTTTGTTTAAAGTCTGAACCAAAAGTCTAATCTCAAGTATTCTAAGTAGATTTGAAGTTTTACAAGGTGGTCGCAACAAATTTATATATGATAGTTTTCGCAGCCATAACTACAGAGGTATAACTACTAAGGTGCGACAGAATACTTTAACCAAAAGCGCGGCAGTTCAAGAAGCAAAGCCATTAGAATTAAATAATTAAAACGAATAAAAACCTTAGGTCTCAGACAATAGTATTCTCTTGGTGCTGTACTTTTCAGACATTGTAACTGCTTCGGTTGTGTCAAATAATGTAGTTAAGGTTAACAGAAGTATAACGGAAATATAATGGTTTTGAACGGATGGATAAGTTGTTGGTCAGTATCGTGTAGTCTACATGTCCATGGGCTACTTTCAATAAATAAGTGTTTTTTTTATTACTTGATCATACGTGTGTTATAAGTAGAGAATGAGCTAAGGATGCTGATCAAACAGCAAATCTATAAACGAGTGGCTCATTTAAAAGCAGGCTCAACTTAAACTTAGTCAAGGTAACCTTCAATTAAGGCTAACAAACCAACAGCCCCAGGATCTGGGATACCACCTTCTTTGCTAAATTCTTCTTCATCAACATAACTGGCCCTACCGAACTTGGCTTGTAAGCCCTTGGTGGATTCACAACCTTGTCTGGCATCTTTGACGGCTTGCTTGAAATCACCAGTCTTGTGCAAAGTATCCACGAAAGGTTGAAGAGTATCAACCAAAGTTCTACCACCAATTCTGGCCTTGGTATATTTGAAGAGACCATCATATAAGGCGTAGTTAAAAGCATCACCAACAGATTCAGCATCCAATTGCTTACACTTTTGAATGTTTTGGACTAAAGCAGTCAAGTAAATAGAGTAAAGACCACCAGAAGTACCACCCATACTATCTTCAACGATTTCAGTGATCTCAGAAAGAGTAGCGACTGGATCGTTCAAGTCAGTGAACTTCTTGTTGTCAAAAGCATCAAGAATGGCAAGAGCACCAGCCTTCAATGTTTCACCACAATCACCATCACCAACAAGGGTATCGTAGTGGGTGATCTTTGGCTCCAAATCTATCAAGTGCTTCAAGGCACGGGTAAGGGCGACTTGGAATTCTTTAGGATCAATTTTTAAAGTAGAACTGACACTAGATTTTTCATTCATTGGAGATTCAACAAATTCATGTTCTTCTTCCCAAGACTTTGGATCGAAAGTCTTTGGTTTCCAACCTGGAGCATTGGTTTCAGTGTCAAGGAATTTCAAAACATCAGTACTAGAGTATTGAAGGTTGGAGACCTTGTCAATGTTGGATAAGTTCAATAAAGTGATAGAGAAACCAGGAGCGTTTAAGGAAGTGACGAAGTCACTAACTAAAACTCTCTTTGGTCTTTTTGACAATGGCAAGTTCTTAACAACGTGCTCAGTAATGGCATATAATTCCAAAGAAGAAGTACCACCGATGTTGTTAACTAACAAGACGTAGTCATCATTCTTTAAGTCGAAATCCACATAATGACGTTCTTTATCTTCTGGAGAAACCAATTTATGGAACATATCCTTGACCAAATCATCAATGTCTGGGATTGGACTTAATTTGTGACCTGGTTCATTGTGAATACCTAAACCTAATTCGGCTTCATCTTCCTTATTGAATTCAACTTCACCAGCTTTACCTGGAACAGAAGTTCTATCCAAAGAAGCACCAATGGTGACAAGATTTTCGTTAATAGCTCTACCAAGAGCAGCCACTGATTTCAAATCATTGATCTTAGAATTGACAGCAGCACCAACAACCTTGTGAATAATGGCAGTACCGGCCAAGCCTCTTCTACCCACCATTTTGTTTTGTTCTCTTGCGACAGCAACATCATCAGCAGCCATCAAAATTTCAACATTGTAACCTTCACTCTTGGCCTTTTCTGCAACAAGACCGAAATGTAAAACATCACCAGTATAGTTCTTAACAATGACAAGTGTACCCTTTTCTTTGTTAGATTTGGTTCTAATTGCAGCCATAATTTGCTTGGTGGATGGTGAGGCAAAAACAGCACCACTGACAGCAGCGTCAAGAAGGTTATCACCCACGAAACCTCCATGTAATGGTTCGTGTCCAGCACCACCACCACTGATCAAAGTGACCTTCTTTGAAGTATCGGAGTTAGCATTAAACACAACCTTTTCGGAAGGAATAAGACGAATTGCGGGGTTAGAACGGGTCAATCCCTTAAGTTGGGCTAAGACCACGTCGTCGCTATAATTCCAATGTTTTGCGAGAGTCATTGAGTTTTAAAAAGAACAGTTTAGTGAATTAAATCAAAGGGAAAGAATGATTTAAATAATCATTGCTGCTAGATCATAACCGACTCACGTGACGATAGTGAATTTTTGTATGGCCAATGGTGGAGGGATAGAACGGCTAGTTTTGGGTAAAATCTGGGGATAATGGAAGAGCTGCGTGAGAGATGGGCTAATTGGAAAGTGTAGCATTGTAAGAGAAGGTCTGGGTATCCCAGAATGGGGTGGTGGGGGTTGGAATTGACACAGGGGAAGATTTTCGGAGGGTCCCTCCACCGCGAGTCCCTCCACCATATAAACCCTACAACAAAAGATGTCCCCAGACTATATACGACAAGAACGACATCAAGAACCAGAAGACTCAAAGTGAGACATTCTTGTTGACGATACCGATATGAAATAATAATTGGCCTGGAATTGGTTCAATTGTCTTCAAATTATAACAGGTTATTCTGAGCTGTGTCGGAACACATGCATGTAATTGCTCTACTCCGACTCCGAGATGTCTGCAAAAATGTAAAATAAGTGAAAAAAAATCTGGTTTTCTATAAAATTGAGAATATTTCAGGTGAAGCTCTATGTTCATACAATTTGCTTGGCTTAAACTGTTGTTAGAAAAACCTTTGGCTTCTGGCCTAATATAGAGGTACCTCGAACAATTGCTATTTTTTTCACATATTGGCCCATCAACCATCACTCATTACTATATAATTGCTTTACCATGTGTTGGGAACGTGAACTATCATGTGATGCCCAAGGCTACTACCATCAACTCAACTCATCACCAGCCTCATCAGACCCTGTAAATAGGTCTATTTTTTATTCGTCTACATTTTTGTGCAAATGCTCCACATATATACTACACAACGAATTATAGTCTACTTAGACCAGGTACTTTATCAGTGAGAGGTAACCCAATGAAGATATCGCCAACAACGACACCAACGCCAATGCTGAACTTCAGCAACAGAAACGCTCCAAATACCCGCTGGTTTCCGCCTCATAAACACGTAAATGAGGCTCATTCCTGTTATTATGGACCTATCCTAGACTTTAGCTTTGAGGTTGAGTTGTGCTTTAAATAACAGGTAGCCATCCCCACATTTCGTGAGACCCCTCATCTACCCCTCGATCCGAACTGGCGTGCATGCACCAATATAGCCGCGATCTAATTAGGAATTAACCCTGTTATCTATTACCCGCTAAGATCTACAAGGTATGTTTCTTTACCTTAGTCTTTATCGCGGAGTTGAACGCAAACATACTATAGACCATAATATAGCTTTTTCACTACAATCTGTCATAGTTAGCGTTATCCAACCATCCGAAGACGTCCGACTTTCATACCTTGAAACTTTTTCATAATTTGATCCAATTACCCCATAAAGAGGAGATCGAGTCAGATTCATTCCGTTATAATTAGAATATAAGAATATTAGTTGCTGAGTTGGCATAACCTTTATCATAAAACAAGGGACCAGTAAAATCTAGACGATTTTTAATTATGCACTTTTAGGTGTCACCTGATTGAAATTATTCCCATTATCATACAGTGTCCTAACATCACTTAACCATTTTTAACCTCAATTGGTTGGGACTTCAACAATTTTTTAGAATCACATCCGATTTATCCCAATTATTTTTAGGGAACCCGAATTATCACCAGGTTAAAGTCACCAATTTACCAATTAACTTGTGTACCAGCTCATCAGCTTACCAGCTTATCATCAATCAACCACCAAAGCTTCGTTGATTTTTGGTACGTTGGTTTAACCATGTAATGTCATCTCCCAAAGAAACTTCCCCTCATAGAAGAGACTACTCTCGTGGTGGTTGCAGAGAGTGTAAGCGTAGAAAGATCAAATGTGATGAAACCAAACCTCATTGTCTCAATTGTAACCGACTCAAGAAAGATTGCACTTATCCTAAAGCTGGGGAAAAGGTGCTCAGGGTAAGTAAAAAATATATGGAAGAGAATCCCATGCCTCTGTCCACTTCAAAGGACCTCAATATCAAAGTCTATAATGGTTCAAATGGGTTCAAGAAGAAAAAGAAGATGCGAAGAGCAAGCGCTCCAGCAAACCCAGGAGATATCTTTGTTAAGGATCTTTCCATCAATGCATTGATCAATAATTCAAGCCAGCTAGAGGCCACCAACTCTTTGGATAGTACTGGTTCAGGTCCGTTAACTGTTGGAAATTTTAATGACCCTGTTTTCCCTCCTTCAGCTCTTAGTGATGGTAGCATGTATTCAAATGATACCCCAAGATCGTCCATAGGCTTGGATAATGTTTATAATCACGAAGATTTGGACCTATTGGCATCTGACTTAAATACAATTGTCAACGACATAATGTTTCTGTCAAACTTTAAAACTGATTCGGATACAGATATAATAAAACCAGAACCACTTCCTGTTTTACCCGTTTTCACCGAGAATTTCGCTCCTGGTGAAGAGATTCCTCGTCATATCACAGTAGATTATATCAAAGTCAGCACAGGGTTCGAACGAATATATCTTGAAGATTTTTATCATGAATTTGCAAAACAATTACTTCCGTTTGAAGCATATGACCCTATTAGAAAGCTTGGAGCAAACCCTATAAGAGATGTCCTAATGAAGTATGCTTCACACGAACCATTTTTATTAGCAGCTATCTTGGCCCAGGGTGCAAAAACGTCGTTCGAAAAAAATGGTATTCTGAGAGACCAAGAAGCATATTGCTCCTATCTTTCAACATGTCTCAACCTTCTTGGTCCAGCATTGAGTAGAAACCGTGACAAGAGTGTTAAAAATGATTTGACATCAAATATAGAAGCTATTCTTCTTACAGTTCTTTTACTCACATCTGCAAATGCAGCTAATACAAACCAGAGTTGGAGACCACATCTTAAAGGTGCAAAAGATATCATTTTAAAAGCCACAAACAGTCGAATTAGACAATCAAAAACCTTAATTATTTGCAAAGTTTGGTTTATAGATTTTGAGATGTTAGCAGGACTAAGCTCTCCATATGGAGGTACTTTAAAGACTCCAGAAGAGATAAACTCAGTATTAAACATCAACCAATATGAGCAATGTGTTTTGCGAGACTATGGAATTGTTCGTGAAAATGGATTCAATATAGTTTTTGGATACAATAATAATTGTGCATACCTTTTCAGGGATTTGATCAAGATTTTCAACTCTAAAAGGTATGAAGGTGATAACTTCAAAATAAGTAATTCTATGGATTACTTGAGGCTCTTATCTGGATTTTATGAACAATATAATGTGGTCTATTATCACAGAGAGCCAATTGCTCAGAATTTGGAGGGAGACTTAGTTGAAAAGATACGTATAAATAATAAGGACATGTGCATAAGTTGGATGGATTTGTCTCAACAAGCATACACGTTATCAGGAATTATTGTCATATTAACTGAATTAATGGAACAATCATACTACCATGATTATGTCCAGGATCTTGTTCAAAAGTTGATTTCTCTTATTGGATACTTGGAGATGTCACCCAGTCGGCCATTTGGTGTCATTGAACATTCTCTCCTGATGATTCAATGGCCCATGTTTATAGCAGCTGAGAACTGTATTGAGGAGCAGCACAAATATCTTCTCATTAAGTTCTTCAGGATATTGGCAGAATCTGGGTCTGGTAGTGCAGAGCATGCATTGAAGAAGATTGTCAAGGGCTGGGACCTGAGAGATAACGATGGCGAAGTAGACGCTGAAGATGAAGAGGAAAAGCAGTTGGATGTGGTTGCATATTAGTTATATGGTTGCGAAATTGCAAAATATATTTGACACTGCAAAAAATTCATCATAATAGCTTTGTTTAATCATAGCTAATTCCAGAGGGTCGTTTCATAGAACGCTTGGATGATCAACCAATAGATATAACAGCTAGTTTCTGGTTTCTAGTTTCCTGTTTATAGGTTCAATACACCTTGTGCGTGAAACGTTTGATCCTTCGCCAGATCTGCAGGGTCCAGTACCATTTGAGCAAGTGATCCCAAGACCTTTAGTTTTCAAAAGAACAAAAAGATGCAGAAAATAGCATGAATGCGTCCATAAAGGTTCGATTGGTGATTTTGATCAATAACTGCTTCTGGCAAACAAAATTTCTACCCAAGTTCATAAAGAAATGCCTCACCTATTATATAGTGATGGGAAGACAACCACCCAATTAAAGTATTCCCCAGAGTTAAAAAACATTCTGTTCTTCTTGCCAGTCCATAAACACCCATTTTTATTATATGACAAATAATTGACCCCTAATTCATAGCCCTGTTAATTGCATTGTTCAATAGATTGTAATTGTATAATTAGCCAGTATGATACCCCTAAAAAATTGGCACTAGTAATGTAGTTGAAACGGCAAAAATTGCTTATTATACTACCCCAAAATACCGTGTAATACCACTGGTCTCCTATTCTACTCTTGACCAATAAAAATCCCCTATTCCAGCCCACAATTTGCGTTCTTTTTCATGATTTGATGGTGGTTGTGCCTTTATGTAAGATTTGCGTCAATTTGGTTAATTTGCGCCTTTTCTACTAAATACCGCATTTCTAGAGATAACGATCAACAACATCACAAACTTCCATTACTTTTACCCCAAATAAAACACACCCAATAACTGTTCAATAGAAACCAACAGTTTGGCCCAAACCCACTATATACACTTGCCATATATCTCCGAACAACACCAACCCCTCCAACAACAAATCGACCCTACTTCGGAGTCAAGGTCATCACAAGTTTACAACCTTTATCGGAGTATAAATTTCTCAATTCAGGACAGCCATAGTCACCACAGAGCACCCCCACAAATCCCGGGTTATTGTCTCCAAGTCATTCATTAGAATCTCAAGGTACCATTTATTATCAACCAAATCAGAGAGTGTGTACTGAAGTTGCCCTCTAAGCTTTATCAAACTAGCATTGAATGATTAGTAAGTACATCAGTCTGAAGACGATTGTAACTTGAACAATCATCAGAATCATCGAAACAAGAAGTTCCACCAACCAAGCCAGCTTCTTTCGTCAAGTAGAGTACAACCATGGCACGTAGAGGAGAGTACTCCAAAGGAGGATGCCGAGAATGCAAACGGAGAAAGATCAAATGTGACGAAGCCAAGCCTTCGTGTAACCAATGTGCCCGTCTTCTGAAAGAATGTACCTATCCAGGCATAGGAGAGAAGATATTGAGAGTATCCAAGAAGCTTATGGAAGAGAAGTCAGATAAACCTTTGACCATTCAAGTTTACCAACCAGGGATAAAGCGCAAATTACGTACATCAGACACAACAGATGGTTCAGCTTCACCAGAATCCAGACTTCCCAAAAGCCCAAGAGCTCAAGTACCTAATCTGCCGAAAAGCATGGTAATAACCCAACCAAGTTCAGAATTAAACATACCAATCATGCCTGGACTAGACTCAGGACTCGAAACACCATCCAGTCTGCGTCTTGATACTGATGGACTTGACCTCATATTTTACGACCTTGATGACTTCAACCTTCTCGCCAACGATCTTAATAATCTCGTGAACGAATTAATGCATAAATCTGAATCTAAAACTGATGAAGATTACACCTCCCAATTTATTAAGCTGTACTCAGCAGATTATATTCCAGATGAAAAAATCGTACCTTTACATATACCTATTGAAGCCGTCAAGGTGAATAATATGGAAGAAAGATTTTACTTGGAAGATTTTTATTACGAATTTGCTCTCATTTTAAACCCTTGGGGTTATTATCACGAAGAAACTAATACATATTCTATCCCTATAAGGGATTTAATGTTAATGCATGCATCATCAGCCCCATTTTTAATGGCTGCCATTTTAGCTCAAGGTGCTAAAACATCTTACGACCGGAAACGATTACAAAAGGATAATGATGCCTATCATTATTATTTATCTACATGTTTGGAATTATTGGCACCAGCGGTGACAAAATCTTCAGAAAATATGTTGAGAGATGAATTAAATTCAAATATTGAAGCTGTGTTATTGACCATGTTACTTCTTACAGCTGCCAATGCTGCTACATCTACTCAAAACTGGAGACCTCATTTGAGAGGTGCAAAAGGATTAATAGTGAAATCCAACAACAAGAAAATCCGCCTTTCAAAGACATTCATTCTTTGCAAATTCTGGTTTATTTCCTTAGAAATATTAGCAGGTGTAAGTTCAAGATTAGGAGGTACTTTGAAGCTGGATGAGGAATTGGACCTAGTAGTTAATCTAGACCATCCTTACGAATATGCCATTTTAAAACAATACGGAATATCCACCAAGACTGGATTCAATGTTTTCTTTGGGTACCATGATACTTGCTTGGCACACTTGAGAGATTTGATCAAATTATTGAATAAAAAGAGAGAAGCAGGTACCTCATTTGTACCCGATGATACTCATGAATACCTTCGATTACTTTCTGGATTTTATCAACAACTTAATATTGAATTTATCAACAAAAAAGCAGTTCTTAGCGAATTTCCAAAATCTTTATTACTTGTTGATGTGATAAGATTTGGATCTAAAGAGTTTATTATCAGTTGGATGGATTTATCTCAACAAAGTTTTTGCTTTGCAGCTATTATTACAATTCTTACTCGGTTCTTCAAAATACCTTTTGATTCTCCTCAGGTTCAAACTTTGAACAAGCAGCTTATTGCATTAGTTTCATTCTTGAAAAATTGTCCTGGAATTCCAGAACAAGGTATCAAAAACTCAGTTATGATGATCCAATGGCCTATGTTGGTAGCAGGATTAAACTGTGTGAATGAGGATGAAAAGTACGTCTTGATGAAGTTCTTTAGAATCTCTGCTCAGTTAGGTTCGGGAAGTGCAGAAATAGCGTTGAAGAGAATCGTAAGAGTCTGGGATAAAAGAAAAGAGGGCCAAGATATTGATTCAGAAGAAGACAATGAATTGGATGTTGTCTCATACTGATTTATACCGCTACATGGTTGACTTTCTAGGGTCATTTGCATCACCTGGTTTTGAAATGTCAGGTTCCGATATGGCCTCATCCCTTGTCAGATGTCTCTTGGGTGCAAAAGAAAAGGAACAAAGCC
>JAJLZJ010000066.1:0-61207 GCA_030572155.1 Suhomyces taliae | reverse complement strand
GCAGAGGCTCTTAGACTCAAAGTCGACTACACTAAGAAGTTGACCCAGATAGATAATAGATTGGCAAATAATTTAAGGGTTCCAGAAAGTGAGAGCCCTGCAGAAGATCCTAATGATTTATTTAAGGAGTATGCCGTAACTGATATGGAGCTTCTTAAGTTGTGTGGTAGAATCCATATTGCAAATGCTACCGGCACTCTCACTTATCCATCATATTACGCAAATATTGATAATGTTGACGTAGTGGGATCCTTTACAGATGATTCTCCTAGCAATAAGCTTGTCATGAAAACTGTCACAATAGCTGAAGCATTAGATGAAAGAGAACGTTTGAAAGATAAGATCCAGCTATACAGAGATGCAGCATATAGATCAAAGATAACTAATTCTAGACCAACTAAAGAGGACATCAAAATAGTCCCTGTTATGGATGTGATAGAATTTCATAAACATGTCGATTTGTTGTCGAAGTACCTCCGTTTGGTCGATACGAAGATTCAAGAATCAAATTGGTTGACAGATATATGACAAGAACAGTAATCTATATCAAAAAAAAAAAAAAGCACGTTTCACCTTGCTTGTGATTATGTTACGGTTATGAAGTACGACCACTATTTATTTCTTCAAGACTATATCAAACGGCTCATTTTGTATACCAAAAATGTATTTGGGCTAATATTTTCGGTACCTATCGATGAAGCGTGATCAGCAAAACCCAACTGGAATGACTTATCATCCAGCATACCTGGTACATTGGATATAAGACATTCCACTCTATTCATGATACTTGAACTCCATACAATTTTGTTAATTTTAATTCCAATTATCTGATAAATCACATATGCTTCAATTACTTTTTTCCCTATATAATTATATATATATATTTACCAGCTGGTAGTTTCATCGATAGAGAGGGCGGGATTGGGGAAAATATAAATTAATAAAGATTTTATTAAATTATTAACCAAAGAGTAGTAAGCCAATTTATAGGTTGTAGTGTCTAGTAGGGTTCAAAACCTTACAATTGATAATTCTTGGTGAAATTCCAGTTTCTATGATTCCAGCTATATCGGTACATTTTTCGGCTAAAAATTACTACTATGGCTATTGTATAAATTGGGTGCAAATTCGATATTTTGCAACACTACCACTGGATAATTAACATTATAGTATAGAGAAAACAAGTTCTCGTTCAAATATAGTTATACCACTAATTCTAGTTAGAACTTCTCGTACTTTCCGTAACTAATTTTTTTTTTTTTTTGCCCTACAGTAATCTTTAAACCTATACTATATTATATTAAATATCGCTAGACTATATTGAATATGGAGTATTCATATAGCTTTTCACTGAGAATTATCACTTGTGGTCTTTCTCTAAAGATCTACTTCAATTCAAACGCATTTCGTGATGAATTTACAAACACAAATGTGGTTGGAATTTGTTCATTATGTTCATTTAATCGTTTCTGTTGTTCAACAATCTCAAGATAAATAAGAACAAGTTGAGAATATCCAAGTAAAGCTTGATGGTGGCTGGGACTTCATCATCCAAGTGAGCGGTCTTCATGATAATTTGAGTATCAACCACAATGTATGCACTAAAGACAAGAGCACCAATACCAGAGTAGATTAATTCGGACAATTGGGATTTACCAGGGAAAAACATCAGGATTAAAGACCATCCTATAAGACCCCAAAGAGTCATACCCAAAACACCTTGCCAGCTGGTAAAATCATATTTGGTTTGGAATGCAAAAGCAGTGAGACCAATAAAAATCACCAAAGTAAGAAGCAATGCTTGTACAACCACTTCACTTTCCACAAACGAAGCACTTAATCCAACACCATAAGCTTCAAAAAGAGTGAAAGCAGCAAGGAAGAAAAGATTGGCTGGATATGATCTAGCCTTGACATGCGCACCAATTAAAGTACCAATTGCACCTACAAATGATACAATCAATAACCAGGTGTTATTAAGAGCCCATTGTTGAATTGAAGGACTAGAACGGATAACAAGCCCCACAGTCACAGTGGCAAGGACTTGAGCAGTAAGTAAAGAATAAACCTTTCTAATGAACATTTGTCTAATAGGGAGATCACAAGAGGCGACATTTACGTCATATTTGAAGTCATCTGGAACGTTATCACCTTCGACACGAGGAGTGTCGTAGGATGGAGGGGCATCCGATGTACCCTGGGGCAATTCCTGATATGGCTGGGACATTAAGAAGTAATTGATGGAGTAAGGAAAGAGTAAAGGGGGCTTTATTTGTTAAGATATATGGTTTACGGGTAGTAGGTGCGATAATGTCGCGAAGTCACGCAACGACATATTTGGCACCCGTAGCCAAGCTGTGCCACCTTCATAAGTAGGAGGTATTGGCTGAGAGTGGTGGCCATGAGGTAGTGGGGTGTAGTGGTCATATATTTTGAAAATGGCTGGCGGATAACTACTGGAAGTTTCTCATCAATTGGTAGATTGAGAGTATGTTTTGTACTGTTCCTACTGCTCGCGGTAGGTGATTGTGGTAGAACAAGAGAGACTATTAGAGGGCAATAATTAGCAAACCAGTTTTGGTAAAATATATGATATTCCTAATAAACTGGGTTTGTTTTAAGTATCCTTTTTTTGGTTGTTTTACCGTTTGAAAAATAGTAATTGGCTATTAATTTCTATCAGTTCTCAAGGAATTATGTTTATGGTTTCGCATATTTTGAGAATTTCTGTAAATATTGAAAATTAAAAACCAACCTAGAAGTAGACAGAGTACAAATGAGATCCAGAAGTGCTTTTTATTTCTTTAGGAGACATAAGATCAAGGGGGGGAAATACTCTTTACCTTTGTCCTTTATACAGTTATAGTACTGTGCTATTAATAAGGTATTAGTATGGTCCGAATCGTGGCTTGTTCATTGGCAGGAATTGGCTGCGAAAAATAGTACAGAGTGGTTTCTCTAACAATAGCTCTAGACACAGTATCGGAAATTTCGTACCGTACAATAACCTCTACATAAAATTTTACATTACTATAGATGGTTTAGTTGGAGAAGAGATTATTCGGTTTATCATGTTTGGAGTCCATTTGTAATGAGTAGCTATTAATATTTCTGTAGGTTCAGTTGCCTTGAACTTCATAAATTAATATCTGGTAATTTAAATATCTTTACTGTTTTTTTTTGATTCCAATTCATGGATATTTGTGGATCCAGTAGCATGGAAGGTGATTTTCTTAAGGATGTATCGTAGAAGTTCTGTGAAGAGTTCCTTATCAAGACATTTCATTAACTATAATTAACAAGCTGGTCCTTTCAGGAATATATAGGTGGTATATGACTATCCCCAAGTTTCTTTAATTAATTTTAAAAATTAAAACTTAATTATTTAAATGCCCATCGTGCTGTTACCTCAGCTTAGTTTTTAATTAGAAGGTAATAAATTAATAATGAGTTATTCTTTAATTTACAATGTTGTTAACATTTAAATTCCAATTGAAATCCGACTATAAAGGCTTTAATTAATTTTTATTAATTTTGAAAGGTGTTTAATGATTAGAAGACTTGATTTTATCAAAAATTGTGGATTTATCCAGAACTACCATGATTTTGATCATATACCTTTGGTTGGCAATGCAAGTATATCATTTTTGGTTAAAAAAACAAAAATAGAAAAACAACAAAAGAAACTTTTCCATTAATCCTTGGAATGTAAATGACAACCTATCACCTTCTACAACCGTAATAGGACATCAATGGTTAGAGGTTGATGATATCTTAAAAAATGCATGTGGTTTTGTTCAAATGTACACCTACACCACAGATCACGTGAAGCAACAGCTAGGTACAGAACCAAAAAGCTGAATGGAAACTACCAGACAGCAATTGAGATGGATGAAAAAAACCCATGTGAAATTTAACCAGCTTCAAATAGTCCAATCTTAATTACTACAAGTGATACTAACTGTGCAGTATTGTTATAAGAAAGAGTGGGTGAATTATGGACTTATTCCCGAGTATTACGGGGCAAGTGAGCATCAAGAAATTATACGATTTGCAATTTTGGCGCAGCTAAAATGCAAGAAAAATTGCAAAAAGACATTCCACAGATTTTTCAGTGATGTTACATTACATGAAATAAGAGCACAAACATGAGTGTAGTATGATGGTCTTCGTAGGTTTCAAGCTAGTGTGTTAGAGAACCCCTAGAGTTCAACAATTCAAATGGCTCTTTGGCCGAGTGGTTAAGGCGGTAGACTCAAGTTCTACTATCGTAAAGATGCAGGCGTTCGAACCGCCTAGGAGTCATTATTTTTTGAATTTTATTTTTTGCCAAAGTTCCACACCTAACCAGTTTTTTTAGGTTCCATCCATGCAATACTAAAAGGTATCCTATTATAATAATAATAACGCAAAATGTACCAGTAGTTTGATTTCAGGTTTGTGGGGAAAGATCTACAGTGCTTAATATGTATTGACTTATTTGAGAAATCACTAAGTTAAACTCAGGAGTGGGGGCTGACGGGGAAGCTATTCCTATTGTTTTAGTTCGGACTTGGTAGTGCATCCAGCCGAAAGCGATCAAAACCGAATACTCCCAAAAAAAACTCCGCTTAGGCTTCCAAACTCCGCTTAGGCTTCCACAACTTACTTGAAATATACTCGTGTTTGACAGGGTAGAAAAGAAAATAGAGAAAGGGAAATAGAAAAAATAGAAAAGGTCGTTCCCATTGCCAACTATCAATTCATGGAATTTGTCAGGTTTATTTTGCACTTGACAAATTCATGTCTAACAAACTGAAGGGCAATGGAACCTTAATTGAAAGGTAAATGTAATTTGAAGTTTTTTTTTTTTTTTTAGTTCCCCTCCTCTACGATAGGTTCTTTCGTACTGGAATTTTATCACTGGGCAAAATTTGTTAGCAGGAGGATAAAGCTAAAAAAAAACAAAAAGCCCCTGTAGAAACAAAATGAGCTTTGTGGGACAATAACGCTGAATTCACATCCTCCCCAAAAAGGGTACGCGATTTTATGTACATGTAATTTATTGGTTCATTGGTAATAAGAACAATCACTATAGTCGCTTTTTTTTATGGGGGGAGAGACACACGTGACCACTTCTCTCTCTCTCCTACCCCCCAATTTGATGGGGGGAGAGTACTCAACCCCACATTTGATCATCAAAGGGTCAGGTTTGTGGTGGTGGTGCTATTGACACAGGGAAATTACTACTATCTTATGCTATGTTAGGTTAAGGTTAGTTTTTTTGATAAATTTCCCAATTGGTACATCTAGGGCTTAACACAGCCTTGAAGCCACTCGTTGCAACAGTTAGTGTCATTGGATAATTAGTTTTACAAACAAGGAGATATTATGAACAAAAGAGTACTCCGAAGTTCTCTAACGTCGCCGGGTGATGCATGTGACAATCTTCCCCACCGTATTTTTTTTTACCTGTCGTTAAATCTATTGCATATAGTCCCTCAAAGCAATGACGCGCATGCAACAGACGATTCTGGACCATTTAGACGGGTAAAATTAGGAACCTAAAGCTTAATTTAGAGGAGGGGTGTGTGGATGGATTTTCTTACCCTTTATGAATTGGTACTACTACCCTTAGTTTAAAGAATATATCAACATAAACTTTGGTTACCAATTTATATGATTATCATATTTATGGGTATGGGATTTTTTTGGTTCTGGTTAATAGTGGAGGCTCACTATACTTCATTTTTTTTTGCAACTAATGTAGTATAATTGCAGATAAAAAACGTTACCTAGCAATACAATTAAAGTTGTATAGTAGGTACAGTATGTATGTCAAATAAGTGCATATGATATTTTTGCAATTTTGTACTTCTATACATACATCCAAAATTTGATTTATATACGGTTGTAATTTGCAGCAATAATTTGAGATAATTTTTTTTTGTCTTCATCCTTCTTTTTTAAATCTTTATCTTCATCTTCTAATAATACAAAGTTGTTGTATCCAGTATGATCTTCGAGGATGCTTATATGATAGGTTACGCTATTGCTGGTTCTATATTCATTTATTTTGCTACTGTCTTTATCAAACGTCAAATCTTTATCTATAAACATGAATGTAAAGAAACTGTCGTTCATCCAGAAGTCAGATGGTGGAATGGTTCCATCGTGCTTCTTATCCGTTTCATCCAAATGAAAATGGATGGTTCTATGATGGACTATATTACTGATTCCTTTATTAAGGATCTTCACTTGAATACCTTTTACATCAGAGTGTTTGGTTTCAAGAGAATTGTTGCTACTGCTGAACCAGAAAACATTAAGGCTATTTTGGCTACTCAATTCAATGATTTTGCTCTTGGTGACAGACACAAGTACTTCAAGCCATTGCTTGGTGACGGTATCTTTACTTTGGATGGTGATGGATGGAAACATTCCAGAGCCATGTTGAGACCTCAATTCAGTAGAGATCAAGTTGCTCATGTTCAAGCATTGGAACCTCACATTCAAATTCTTAGTAACATTATTAGAGAAAACAAGGGTAAGACCTTTGATCTTCAAGAATTGTTCTTTAAGCTTACTGTTGATACTTCTAGTGAATTTTTGTTTGGTGAATCAGTTGACTCTTTACAAGATACCCTTCAAGAAATGATTGGTGGTGAAAGAATTACTACTTCTATTGATGGTAAGGCTGGTTTTCCTTATGCCTTCAATACTGCTCAAGCATATCTTGCAACCCGTACTCTTGCTCAAACTGTTTATTTCTTGGTGAATCCTAGGGAATTTAGATCTTCTGTTAGGACTGTCCATCAATTCTCTAGTTACTACGTTAACAAAGCTTTGAAGCTTACTCCTGAAGAATTAGAAAAGAAGTCTACTGATGGTTATGTTTTCTTGTATGAATTGGCTAAACACACCAGAAATCCAAAAGTTCTTCAAGATCAATTACTTAATATTCTCGTTGCTGGTAGAGATACAACTGCTGGTTTGTTGTCCTTTACCTTTTTCGAATTGGCTAGAAACCCTGATGTTTTTGAAAAATTAAAGGCTGAAATCTACGAAAACTTTGGCTCTGCTGAGAATGCTAGAATTGATGGTATTTCTTTCGAATCTCTTAAGAGATGTGAATACCTTAAATGGGTTATTAGTGAAGTTTTAAGATTATACCCTTCTGTTCCTAATAACTTTAGATTCGCTACCAAAGATACTACCTTACCAGTTGGTGGTGGCCGAGACGGTAGATCTCCAGTTTTCATTCCAAAGGGTGATCCAGTCGCTTATGTTGTCTTTGTTACGCATAGATTAGAAGAATACTATGGTAAAGACGCTCACGTATTCAGACCTGAAAGATGGGCTGATCTCAAAAAATTAGGATGGGCTTATGTTCCATTCAATGGTGGTCCAAGAATTTGTTTAGGACAACAATTTGCTTTAACTGAAGCTTCTTATGTTATTGTTAGACTTTTACAAATGTTCCCTAACTTGGTTTCTAAGGATGATAGTCCATACCCACCAAGAAAGAATGTCCAATTGACCATGAGTCACCAAGAAGGTGTCTTTGTTCAAATGGACTAATATGCTTTATGACACACAACTTCTATGAATAGATTTAGATTATGACTGCTTATGTATATTAACAAACAAACAAACAAATTAATGACTATGTATTATTCTTTCAAGATATAATTTTGCTTTTACCAAAACGAAGTGAATTTGTAGACTTGAAACAAGACTAATGTCTTGTAAATAGATCCTGTATTCGAGATTTTAGAATTTTTTTATTGTCTATCTGATCGATTTGCATTGATTTCAATCCCCTCCTTTTGATCTTCTATTCACCAGGCTGTCACTGTTTATTGGATTAAAATTTGACTGGTTAATTAAGCATTTTAGCGAATCTTGGAGGATCTGGAGATCCAAAATCTCTACCGTTTGAAATATTTTTTTTGTTATTAAGAGAATGTATCACCACTAACAGTATATTGAATATATAATGGAAATTTGATTTGGTACCATTCTAAAAATTTTGGGGACAGTCTACAGAGGTTAGAGAAAACACCAAAATTCCGTCCTGATTGCATACTTGCCGTTGCGGGGGTTTAGCGTTGCTTGGTATTGTTAAGTACATCAAAGTGGAATTGGTGGATGCAAAGAACAATTACATAATAAATGTGCAAGAAAAAAAACACATGAATTTCTATAGCCAGTTAACCTATCACAATCTTGGGTTGGGCTTAGGTAGAAATTAGTAAAAATAATTATATTAAAAGCGGTTTTTCCGGGGATCGTAATTTCTCTTTCGTTTGATGACACCGGATCCGTGATAGAGCTCTAATTGTTCGGCCGTTTTGCCTCTTTTTGGAGTGGTTCTTTTTTTAATACATGAATAATCAGCATTTTCGTCTCGTCATTACAATAACAAGTTGCCACTCAAAATTACCTCAGTAGACTATGGATTGGTCACTAAAGAGCTTATTCTCCTTCAGAGAATTTATTATGGTCATTCTGGATACTTGTTTCCGTTATTCTGCACTTCTTTTGTGCTCACTCCTGATATGTCGTTCTTGGGTTGTCCTGACCACCAAAAAGGGCCAGATCAACATGACCAAGGATCAGGAATACCCGGAACAGTAGATAATAGTGGGAAATATCATGTAGTAGGTAATTCTCGACAAATAGCCTAGAAAATGGGAAGAAATATACTTTAAACCAACCATTGGTAGCGCTGCAATTCCGCGCAGGGTGTCAAACCAGCATAATTTTTCATTTAAAATTGGCTCTTTGGCCGAGTGGTTAAGGCGGTAGACTCAAGTTCTACTATCGTAAAGATGCAGGCGTTCGAACCGCCTAGGAGTCATTACTTTTTTTTTTTGAATTTTTTAATTAAGCCCAACCTGATTGTGACTTATCAATGCTACTGACCAAGAAAAAACAGCAATCCGGCTTGAATCATCATTTTTAGGTTCCTTTAAACCTAATTAAGGCTTTCTAATGCCTTGCTCTCTTCTATACACAACCATTGACTAACCTATTATAGACAAAAGATATGAATCTTTTTCATCATATGAATTTTTCAACCCAGTGTGAAAGATCAGTGTGGACGATAGCCACATGTTTGAAAAAGATGCAAAAAATGTGCTATGGGCAAGCAATCGAGATTAGTATTAGCGAACAAGGTTTTGGTCACTCCAATAAGCCAATAGGTCTGGAGTTATCGGAGAAAACCTTAAAGGGGGAAGGAATGTAAGGTAATATAGATCCTGATACAAAAAGCCTTACAGCGAATGAAACGACAGGGTATAAGGATTATCCTTGGAAGAAGAAGTGGGGAAGCGATTACATTGAAAGGTGTTCCACATGCTATTGTAGCTGTCCCCACTTAGTTAGAAGGACAAAAAAAATACACACAAAGAGAAATAGAGAAAGAAAGATGTTTTGTGACACCGGAGTTCGTTTCCGATGGTGCGAAATAAGTGATCACAGTAAGTGAATGTATAATTTTAATTGTTCTAATCCACTAACTAGGAGCCCTGGATGCAATGGGAAATGGATCCGGTTTTTTTTTTGTGGATTTTTTTGGCTATTCTGGCTATGGCTATGAAACAAGGCACGTCATGTGGGGCATGTGAAGTAGTCCGATAACTACCATCCACCAATTGACTCCCCTAAACAGGCTAACTGGTAAGGTACGAAGATAATTTTTTATTTGATCCTATCTTAGTTTGGCATGGCACCCGGAAGCAATGGTGTATATAGAGTATTTATACTGTTTTAGGACTTTTTGGGAGGGTTAGCGGTGGGACCCTCTTTTTGCCCAGTTTAACCCACACACACCACCACACCACCACCACCAAAATCACAAGTGATAATATACCAAACTAGTAGCCTTGTCATCGTCATCTTGCTGTGCTACGCATTGCTGTGAAAAAAAAATAGTAAGCGAATGTTACCCAAAATTTTTAAACGGTTTTTCACAGGAACTCATTAAACCAAACATAGTTGTCGAGAACCTGACACCTTTTTTTTTTTATTTATTTATTTTAGATGTAGAATTAAACATGGCCCATATCATGTATATGATGTAGCACATACTTAGATGAGCGTCGTTAGCCAATGGTTGTAATGCATGTGACAGTCCATATACCTAACTTATACTGGCATTTTGAATATTTATTTTTGGTTTTGTGTCGAGTGTACGTCGTAGGTTGTGGGGAAAATTGTCATTCACTATGTGTTGGGATCTGTGCGTATACTGCATCCTTAGCGTAAGTTGGGTCCCTCCTGATTTCACATGCTGCAAAAATTAAACTTCATATCAAATATACATATATGTATATATATATATATATATAGATTTCCCCCTCCCTGATAGGTATATGTCATTTTAACCATTGGATTTTTCTATACTTTCTTTAGTTCCATTTTTTATTACTTTATCTTGTCAAATACAGCTCACAACAACTACTAAAATTATAAAGAGTATATTTTACAATGGCTGAATTCTCCATAGAATCTATCATTCCTTACCTCACAAAATGGTATACTGTGCTTACCGGAGCTGCCCTTGTGTGGGGTTTATCCATTGCCATTCAGAGAGAACTCTATTCTAGAAAGCATGGTTGTAAGGAATGTACCAAGGTCAGTGATAACAGCTTATCCATCAAGTTGCTTTTGCAGATTCTTAAGAACAAGAGAAATGGTACCATGATGGACTTCAACCACAACATAATTGTCAACCAATTTGCTAGCAACACCCTTTATGTCCGTGTTCTTGGTGTTAGAATTGTCTTTACCGTCGAACCAGAAAACATTAAGGCTATCTTGGCTACTCAATTCAATGACTTTGCTCTTGGTAGTAGACATGCTCACTTCAAGCCATTGCTTGGTGATGGTATCTTTACCTTAGATGGTGAAGGATGGAAACATTCTAGAGCTATGTTGAGACCTCAATTTGCCAGAGAACAAGTTGCTCACGTCAAGGCTTTGGAACCTCACTTACAAACCTTGGCTCAACACGTTTCCAAGGCTGATGGTGAAACTTTCGATATCCAAAAGTTGTTCTTTTCTCTTACTGTTGATACTGCTTCTGAATTCTTGTTTGGTGAATCTGTTGGTTCTTTGAATGAACCTTCTGTTAACGGTAGATCTCCTCTTGATTTTGGTACTGATGCTCCATTTGCTGAATCTTTCAACACTGCTCAACATTACCTTTCCACCAGAGCTTACTCACAATTCTTATACTGGTTAATTAACCCAAGAGAATTCAAGCTTTCTGTTAAGAATGTCCACACTTTTGCTAAATACTACGTCAACAGAGCTTTAGCTTTCACTCCTGAAGAATTAGAAAAGAAGTCTGCTGAAGGTTACGTTTTCTTATATGAATTGGCTAAGCACACTAGAGACCCAATTGTTCTTCAAGATCAATTGCTTAATATTCTTGTTGCTGGTAGAGATACAACTGCTGGTTTGTTGTCCTTTATCTTCTTTGAATTAGCCAGAAACCCAGAAATCTGGGCTAAATTAAAGGAAGAAATTTACGAAAACTTTGGTTCCGGTGAAGATGCTAATGTTGAAGGTATTACTTTTGAATCTTTGAAGAAGTGTGAATACTTGAAGGCTGTTGTTAATGAAGGTTTAAGAATGTACCCATCTGTTCCAATCAACTTTAGAGTTGCTACCAAGAACACCACTTTACCAAGAGGTGGTGGTCCAGATGGTCAATCTCCTGTCTTTATTGGTAAAGGTACCACTGTTGCTTACCAAGTTTACACCACTCACAGATTAGAAGAATACTATGGTAAAGACGCTCACGTATTCAGACCTGAAAGATGGGCTGATCTCAAAAAATTAGGATGGGCTTACGTTCCATTCAATGGTGGTCCAAGAATTTGTTTAGGACAACAATTTGCTTTGACTGAAGCCTCATACATCACTGTTAGACTTGCACAAATGTTCCCTAACTTGACTACTAGTGATGATAAATACCCACCATTAAAGAGTGTTCACTTGACCATGAGTCATCATGACGGTGTCTACGTTAAGATGTCCGCCTAATTTATACATATATATGCTTTAATTAAACATTTTATGACCTATGATTTAGAGAATTAGAAAAATTAAGATGTATAAAGAGAATAATAATTATAATGATGATAATGATGATAATGATGATGATGATGATGATGATGATGTAGAAAAATTAGTCAAATAGTACAAATAAAATGGTTAGTATACTTATTATTTTACCTATTAGTCTCGCTACTTCTAGTTATTTTAGATGATTGGTGGTACCTGATCATTTAGCTACTGTTTGACAGAGATTTACAATTTGTTTAAACGTTGGATTTGCTAGTTTAGTCACTAGTGGCTGTGTCAATGTTGATTTGTCATATTATTGATGTACTAGAAACTTCCCTAATTCTTCCTGACATATCCGTGGAAAGAAAGCGGGGCGGCGACTTAATAAAATTGAACGATATGGGTACTTTATTTTGACTATTGAAATTGGCTTAGCTGTTAACATTCGTATTCACATTTCACATGCGTATGTGTATCGCTTAAAAATGACAGATTGTTTTCTAGTGGACCATAAACTTTTAATTTCACAATGGTTGAAGGGATGTTGCCTAGGACAAACGAAAAAAAAAACAAACCAACCTTTGACTTTGGTTCCTAATTTCTCCGAATTTGTCTCATGAAATTAATGGCCCATCGAACAATATTCCACTTGAAAGCCTGGACCACGTTCTAATCAGCTAGATAAACTCAATGCTCACTGAATTGTCAACCCAAAGCACTGGATAATTTTGCGCTTTGATATCGATGAGCAGGGAGCATGTGGGTTTAAACTTTGGATTAATAATTAGTATCAGAAAGAGTCATGATCTTGATTCCGATCCGTTTTAAAATTGTCAGCGATTAATATCTGTCGCCGATATGTAGGTAAGTACCTCAAAGAAAATTGGACCGTCAGCAACCTCCATGCCTTTTTCATTTGGACATTTGTTTCTTTGTCAAGAAACAAAATAACAGTTCCACCATTCCGTTTAATAAATAATATGGTCAATGCTCTGGAAGTGTTGTATTGATGGATATTAGTTGGTAGGTGTTCGTCTTAACTTATCAGGTTCAGTTGGTAATTTTCTGCTTAAAATAAAAAAGTTGAATTAATACCATTTTTTGTTGAAGTGGTAGTAGACAAAATAGGCGAAGTTGGTTTTGGACTATATAATAATGTTCTTAACTGATAAAAATTACACTGACCATAATATGCTATGCTGAAATCACCTACCAAAGAATACCATCAAATAAACACTATTCTTCTTTGTTTTTCTCTCTCGGTAGATTGTTTATGCTGATCCAAATGGATTAAATCTACTGAAAATACTTGATGTAGCACCAGAAAGTAAACCAGAAGCAATATTATTGGCTTTACCGAATTTATCACACTTTGTGAATGCCATAGCATTGGTGATTGACAAGGAAATTGCAATAATCACCAATAATAAATATAAAAATTCGAATTTAAGCACCGCTAAAACTCCTAAAGCTGCCCATGCAAAGGGAACAACATATAATAAAGCCCAAAATACTTTTGAATCAATAGGATTGATTATTCTATCAGGACTGATACTTTCAAAAACCCATACGTTTTCAAATTCACCTGATCTGCCATCAATTACATTTGTTTCATTCCACCATCTTAAACCAACTAATAATCTACCAGCAACATTTTTTAAATTCCAAAAATCGGCAGAAATCAACAAGATCAATACAATGAAATGAAGAACGAATCTGTTCTTATGGACTACGAAGCCAAGAAAGAAGTTACCAAAGATATAAATGGCAATTGGTGATAATCTGAAGAACATATAGAACAAAAGGGCAACTGGATGGGATGATTCTTTAAGTCTTTCGGTCCAAGTAGCAGCCATAGGATCAGAATGAGTTGTTCCAGTAGCCATAGGACCTTGAGGAGTGTTCATATTGGCTTGTTGACCATGTTGACTAGCTTGTTGACCAAGCGGTTGATCTGGTATAACGTGTTCAGTGTCTGGTTCAATTTGAGTATAACCGTCCATGATAAAGGGGGTGAAAGTGGGTCAAATTTGATGATTCAAAAACCAAAATGATCGCTAGAGATTGGAGATCACAACTATGTAGGTCAATGTGACTGATTGAATAAGCGACTTTACTATGTAGTAAGGATCAATGGTAGTCAAAGCCCGCGTCACGATATAAATGATGAGAAAATCAATTTTTGAACTTTCAATTTAGACCCATACACGATGCAACAAGGGTTTTACAGAAAGTTTATGTTGGGGATCACCAGAACCCAGTTGGAAACAGCTAAGGTATGTAGTGGACCGAGGTGACCGATTTGGCTTTTTTTGGAGGAAATTTGGGTCAGATTTGACCAAGTTACACCAAAGTGATGAACCAACTATAGGAAGTGGAGGACCAACCAAAGTGGAGGATCGAACAAACGTGGAGGACTCAGAAGTTACAAAAGGATCACCAAATACAACTAAAGACAACACCAGCCAATAGTGTGTTCCTCATAGCGGCTAATCGATAGACCTTATGGTACCATCGTATAGCGAGGCCCCACAGTATCGCATCATCACCAGAGCCCCATAGCACAAGAAAAAGCATGATAGGCAGCTAAAGGGTCTTACAGTTTTGCAGCACTTGCGAAAGAGGCGGCGATGTCCCTGACCCTGAGGGTTTAGACCTCTTTTGATGCCTCCATTGCACAGCAACCCCGGTGCTCATCAGGATCAGCTAATTCCTGTCACTTTTGTTGATAATCACCACCAGTCACCACCAACCACCAAAATCAACATAAATACTAACATTTAGTTCGGGTTCTACCTCTTGACCCCAATCTGTGTGATGTACTATGTCGGTTTAGATACCGATACCAAGTTCAACTTGCCAGGTTTCTGGCCAGATCCAACCACTTTGAATCAAATACCCAAGGAACCACATGAGATTCAAGCAGAAATTGCCAGAATCAGGAGAGAAAGACTTGAAAAGAGAAGACGTTTGGAAGAAAGAGCCAGAGAGTTGGGTATCAAGGAAGACGAAGAAGAAACCACCACCACTGAATAGGTATATCGAAAGGTATAACCAAAGGTATAACCAAAGGTATAACCAAAAGATATCATGTATCAAAGTTATCAAAAGGTATCAGTGGTGTTCAAAGATGTACCAAAGTTGCACTATAATCTGTATATAATAAAGAAAACAAGAAAAGTTTGTTAAATAGTATAATGAATCAAATATCAAAAGTTATGATATGAAAAGGTGAAAGATATCCTTTACTAAGAGGGCCGTGGGCCAACAGTCATGGCCAAGAGTAACGGGAAGGTATATGATAAAAGAACGTAGAATGAATGGCAGCCCATAAAGTAACTACAGTTTGATAAAGGAGAACTGAACAAGAGATAGAAGCACAAATTTCCAGTAGTATGAACAGGTTAGGTTGCGAATACTCTTTACTAATTAGCAAGGTGCGTATTCTTTTATCTGAGTCTTGTAGATTTTTATAATAAATGAGGTAGACGAATCGTTATACGATTAATGAGCTTCAAGTTATTCTCTTATTTGTAGAATATATTGTAATTTTTCAATTGGTATGGAGTTTCTAGTGGTTAGTCGATCTTGAATCTTTTGGTATTGAAGTTAGTAAGTTCTGAGGTTTGGTAGTTTCAATTGCAATGGTTTGATAAATAACTTGGTGAATCTATAGAGAACGGAATGAATTTCAGATTTTGAAAATTAAACTATTTAGTTGCATATATTTCATGCTATTTTAATGCTTTATTCATATATGTTGTAAGTTTTACATGTAAATTATAACTTTATAATGCAGACATAAAATAGTATACTTGATATAAAATGATAATATGCAAAACAAAATTATCCAATGTAAAGTATTAGTATTCAATGTAATACAACAATAGGGTATGTGATGCAATAGAATTTTTAAGATATTATAAAATTCTGAAATGTAATGTATAATCTTCGAAAGTACATGAAAGTCTATAGGAGCTGTTTGTATGATTTAATTGCTCGTTTAGTAAAATATAAATCATATTCTTTTTAATCATTAGTCATTTCTACTTGCTGTTTTAAGCCATCCAATTGTTCTTTAAGTTCTTTAAGAGTTCCAGAAGAAACTTTTAGCAACTTTTGTTCAGCCAGGTCTATGATTTTGCCGAGAGAATTAATCAAATCGTAATCAGTTACTTTTTCATCGATTTCTTTGGAAATTTCACTAACTCTTTCAGTTTCGTCAGTTTCCAATTCTTTTGAAATAACTGGATTTAGTGGGAACTCAGATGCTATGATATTGTCGATCGGTGTTGCCAAGGAAGGTCCATTTGATTTTAGTATAGGATAATTCATAAGGTGTGGTCTTTTGTCGCTTACCCATTGTTCATCTTCAAGTCTATGCTTAGGGTCTTTGTTGTAGTCGTTCATGTAATCTATTAATATGTTTTCAGAACGGCTTGGTTCTCCGAACCCATTTCCAAACCAATTATTTTCCCCGTCCAGATCTTCATGAACATGAGTCTTCGAATCAGATGAGCCATAAGAATCAGATAAGCAACTTCCTATAATTTCTTCAATAGAGGCATAACTTAAGGTGATTTTCGCTCTCTCATTAACCAAACCTAGTAAATCATCAATTTCCCAAGGTATAACCACATTCAAGTAATTCATAATCTCTGCTAATTTGTTGTAAGACTGATGAGGGTCATAGTTTGCACTTCTAGCCGAGATTGATTTTAATGAAGGGTGAAGATAATGAGGAGTTTGACTGGTTGGGGTCACTCCAAGATTGAGTGCAAATTGGGACCTTCCTCTAGGACCAACATCAATCAAATTAGTCTTTCGCCAAGAAATAAAGATCTTTTCTTGAGAAATGCTGTCCCACCCTTTCTTAATCCACTCTATGACTTTGATAAGTGGAATATCGTAGTCTGCTTCTGATAAAACCTCCATTCCAGTTGCCGAAGACTCGTTTCTTAGTTGAGTCAAATCAATATTAAATGGGTCAGCTTCATTATTTAGTACAATGTCGCTTGCTTCATCGGGTTTTTGGCCCTTTGATTTTCTTCTTTGGAAATTGATCATCTCCAAATACTGTTGAATTCTATATAAAATCTTAAACTCTTCTACTATACCAAAATTCATGGGTAAATAGTCGAACTTGATTCCGTTATATGATGAATGATACGGGTTTTTATGATTGGTATTATTCTTTAGGAAACATAATCTGATGTTATTAAATTTTAAGTTGATAGTTCTGTGTGAAGAGGAATCATCAAGAATAATTAGGATCTTTCTATCCGGTGATACGTTGGCTAATTTGTGTTCCAACGTCAATAAATAATTCTGAAACATACTGGATGTAATCCACTTATTAGTATTTGACTTGTATGATATTTGATAAGTTTCTGTGATTTTATTCATAAGGTTTCGTTGACTGATATTTTCTACTGATGTTACGTTCTTTAATGCATTTGAAGAACTGCTGGAAACATCGAATTTATCATAGTTTCCAACTATTAATGGAGTCAATTTTTCAGATCCATCCACATTACATCCCAACATGATTGTTATTGAGTTTGCTGGTGCTGTACTGCTTTGTTTGAGCCCCTTATCAATAGATGAAACATCAAAGATCTGATCTAATGGAAGTGAGTAAAAGAGCTGGAACTCGTCTATGGTGAAAATATCTTGGGGTGTATATCCTTCTTGGTTTATTAATTGTCTTAAATATGCCTTTAACTCTACTTTATCATCAAGCTTCCATACCTTGTTAAGGGGGTATCCTCCTGGATTACTCTGGATTTCCTTGGGCGTTCCTGTCAAGTCTATATTTAATTTTTTTAGGAAGTGATTACACCACTTCTGGTTGAAGATCCCCTTTCCGTCTTTCTCTATGGGTGGTAGTCTTGTCCAAATGGCATTAGCTGTCAGTTGAATCACTGGAGTCGTTATGGGTATCGTCTCCCAAGTGGCCTGAGTGATCCATTCAGTAAGAATCCTCCGTAATAAAGGGTTAGACTGTTTTCTCCTTCGCACCAACTGAAATTCCGCCTCCTTGGACGCTATAAGGTCGTTTTTTGAGCTCAATATACGCGAGATAGTGGTTTGCGATGGTGGTCTCTTTGATCCATATACCTTCATGGCCCATAGTGCTAGGTCAGATTGGGTCATCTGGGGATTAGACTCTGCCTTCCAGCAGATATCTATCTTTTGCTTGATAGTGTACCCCATGACCGGACCGATATGCTAATCAGTTGCTTGAATCGCTTGCAATGGTATTGGTTTGGTTGGTTGATGATGTACCCTTTGAACTATCTTTTGATTCGTTATCTGGTTGCTGCGAAGACTTTTTTGATGGTTGAGCTTCGAATGAATTCGAGCTTGTTTCAAGGTGCAAAAAATTATCGGGCTCAATTCACTGTTTATGATTCCGCAAGACCCTTGTCATACCATTACCGTCCCTGGTAGCATGACGGCTGTAGTATCAAAGTAAGTAAGGTTTTAGAGTATGAATCACGTGAGGACTCTTGGTGAGATTACAGGGCCTTGTAAGCGCATACCTCAAAAACTCGAGTATGGTGATGTTATCAGGAGAAAAGTGATTAGCGAAAAAGCACATGAGAAACAAAGTACCATACCGTTGATGGTGATTGGATGAAAACGGCTGTTTCGTATTGTATTTGAGTTTGAACTTAGGCCGCTGGGACATATTTTTAACACCCATTTTTTATCATTAAGCTAATGCGTTTAGAGGTTGTGCAACGCTTAACCCATCACCCCATCACCCCATCATAACTGAGTCAATCAGGAACAGTACATTTATCAGTCAGTAAAATAGCATAAGTAGAGTATTGACAGGTATACAAGTAGTTCGAATTATGATTGCTCACCATTTACAGAATTTATTGGGTGTTTATGGGGCTAATTGGCCGTTATTAGAGCCAATACTATAGAGCTTGTTGTTGAATATATCATTAGAGTGGGCTAATTTGCAAGAGATAAACTTGTAGCATTATTTTAAGCATTTAATGGCCCATAAGCTGTTTATTATAGATGGTTTTTATTGTTGCAAATTATGGATGATTTGCAGCCATTTGTACTTATGCAACTTGAAATGTAGGTCCTTACAGACTGGAATAGGTCATGCAAGTACAGTACTAATACGTACTTCTGAAATGATTGACTGAACCATGTCAAATGTTAGTTTAGTGTGCTCATAAAAGTTATCATTGATTCCTAATAGTGCTAACCCCAATTCTCAAGGAGGGCTACGTCTAACTAAGTTAGTGATACTTCCTTAAATTACACTAACTTGCGCTTCTTTGTTTGCGAACTACAAACAATAAAGGTTAGACATTTGTCTGCATTTTTACACTATGTACCCGTTTTTTACAGCACTTTACACTACATTACCTTGCACCAACAGCACTTCAAGTTGCAAATGCTATCTTTAATAAATATTCATCATTATATTATTAGAATCTGACTATAAATACAGTTTCAACAGTTCACACTTCAAAATTCATATCAAAGGTTTGATTAAAACATAATTGAATTGATTGTGGAAACAGCATTAAAAATATAAAATGATTTTCACCAAATATTAAGCTACTAATCAAATTGGAAACCTTACATAAATATAATCAGTGCTTACCGAAGAAGTCCAAAACTTTGGCGTAAAGTGGGTCCAAGTATTCTGGGGTTTCAATGAACAAACTGTGGTAACCACCTTCAACTGGGTAGAATTCCTTGTCGATGTTATCATTTAACAGAGCGTAGAATTTCTTGGAACCTTCAATGTCATTAATCCAATCGGAAGTACCGTGAGCAATTAACAACGCAACATCTGGGTTGAATCTACGGGAGTAATCCTTGACCAAAAGAGCATCACCTCTGTCTAAGAAATCAGCAATTTGCTTTAAACCACCAATCATCTTAGGAGTGACAGAAAGTATGTAGTCAATCCACTTTTGGTTGTGACAGACGTATTCATGCTTAAGCTTGGTATCGATTCTAAGGTTTGGAACAATCTTGGAACCAATTCTACCAGCGAATTTGGAAATAGCCCAAGCTCTGGTCTTTGGGTGAAGAGCCACTAATGGACCAGTGACAACAATACCACTGATGTTTTCAATGTACTTACCTCTGATACCGTAGTTAAGAAGGATACCACCACCCATGGAATGACCAGCTAAGAAGAACTTTTCACTCTTGTCTTTACGTTGATCAAGGTTAAGCTTGATAAAGTGGTCTAAGTCATTGAAGGTGTGGTGTTCATCAGTAGCACCAAGTTGGTTACCTGGAGAGGTTTCTGGAGCACCTCTTTGACTGAAAAAGAAGACTTCGTAACCATCGTTGGAGAACTTGTCGAAAAGTTCGGTATAGATACCAGAAATTTCAGAGAATCCATGAACGTAGATGACTTTACCCTTGTACTCCACACCTTCAGGCACTTTCCAAGACACAGTCTTGAACTTAGCACCGTCAAATTCGATGGTATCGTGGTGAGGAGTATTCTTAGGAGTGTAAGGAATATCAAGAGCCATTTTGGTTACCGTGATATGGGAAATTGGGAACTCAATGGGGTATAAATAATCAGTGAAAACCTTATTGGCTTTGCTGTTCAAGGAGGTTTTTATAACCACCCTTGAGGGCCTTCACATGCAGTCCCTCCATGCAGTTCTGGTGGGTCACTATACAGTCCTCGCGTATACGAACAGAGGTGGCTAAAATAATATTCGGGGATTGTGCAGGTCCAACTTCCACAAACAACGACTATAGAGAATAACCAACACAACCTCAGGCCATCCGATCTTCTGTATCTTTGAGAGCTTGGAAACAATGTCTCAAAGGATTTACGTGAGTTATAGTATTTTCTAGTGGAATGGTGAAATTACGGGCCTCAGATTTGCCCTTTTCACACTTCCATAATAATAAATTGATTGGCGATTTACAAGACCTAAAACTTTCCCACAAGTGGTAATTAAGTGCTGGATACGGCTATAACTAGACCTGTAACAGGTTGCTATTTTTACATTTGTGTTACGTGTATTTGTTCGTTAGAGAAGTTGAAGGTTTCAAGCGTTATGCGCTTTATTCCTTCTATTCTATAATTACTGTGAACTGGGACTCATGCGTGATACGGACTCCAGTGGCCAGTGTTCATATGTCATGCTTGTTTAAGTTAAGGTTCGAACATTGCGTCGATTTCTGCACTATCTAAAACACTAACACAAGTGAGTGGCGTGGTTCACTTCAGTCGCAGATATATTTTATTATCTATATGCTGCACTTCTCCCATTAATTTCGATCAAATTTGACTGAACTGAGGAATGTCGATGTGTGTCTAAAATGTGGGGTATCGGCACGTGACGTACCTCGGTACCACCATAGACCTCCGAACCTACTGATCGTGATGGCTTCGTTGATGGCCATCCCAGGTCGCCTATGGCGCAATAAACACCTCTTTTAGAGGGCAAGAAGGTGGTCCAATATTTACTTTGCCAAATGGCCCGATTGGTGCATTCAAAATGGTGCATTTAATTGTTTTACATGTTCTAGAATTGCTAAATGCACCATAAATTCTCCCAATTCGGAGTTTCCTAGATAATGCCAGCTTATTAATCAGTATCTCCGTTGACTAGTTAATCTGGTATACTCTCCGTTCTTTTCATAAAATATATCTGTAGATCCCATCCGCTGGCTGACTACCAAACCTAGTCCCAAAACTTCTATATAACTTAATTTTGGTAATCTTTTCACCAAGTCAAAACCACTCTCTATATATGGACTGTATCCAAGTCCCAAGTAGTATCTCATAAACTCATTAAGACCCATATCACCACTTTCCTCTATAAAGTTTACCTTGTAGTCGTTGGTTATTCTGTACTGCAGATTGGATAAGCTTCTTATGCTGTATGAAAACACATCTTGGAAATAGGCCGAAGTCACCATTTCATCATAGTATTGACTGTACTCGTAAAGTCCATACCTTTCGTTGTTTCCTCCCATACATTTAAGCAATGTGTTCTGGCTTTGTACTTGTTGAGATTTATCTATAATACGTAAATTCTTTAAGTTTGGCTGCGAATCCACGATTGCTTGGTTAAGATTTCTGACATAATGGAGACTGGGAGATTCTATAGACAAGTGAAGGTTTATTAATTTATTTCTGAGGATATCAAGAGTTTTTGAAAGAGATTCGAACTGGCAGAATAAACAGTCATATGTCGGATTAACTGCCAATGAGTTTAAGCTAGGTGTAAGCTTTGTAAAATTATCAAGGAAAGTAGTGGTGTTTGACGATGGGCCTGGATGGCCATGGCGTGCATGTGTGAGTTCTTTCATTTTCAATTCTAGTTGTTGCAAATGCGATAATTCTAAGGCATTTGAAAGTATCTGGCATAGAATATTTCCGTTATTGCCAATATACCCATCTAGTGAAAGAGCCCGTAAATCTAATTTATGTTGGTCTTGAAGACCATTAAATTCCACAAAAAACGATACCCAGCATGGTTCTGGATCAGGATTCCCAAGATTTAGGTTATTTAACGAGTTTAATAGTCCCAATTTGTCGTCATCGTCCTCTATTTCGTTAAATGCTAAAGTTTCTAATACTGCAAAAGAAGTAGTACCTGCTAATGCAACAGCTAAATACGCAAAATGCGACTTGGGAGTTTGACTGGTATATGTCACTTTAAGCTCGCGTAAATTTGGAAGGGTTATGTTGTACAGTAGGATATTTTCTACACTCATGCTAAGTGTTTTAATAGACAATGGAATCCGATTAATGTCCATAAGAGACTTGGGTAACGCTAAAGTTGTCAATTCCAAAGGTGGTAATCCCATTTCTTCCTGGCCATAGAATATCAAGTTTTTCAAGATTTGGGCTATGTTCACATTAGAAACTAATACTGATAGAAACATATTGAATTTAGATGAATGGACCAAAGTCCCTAGATTTTTCAGGGTCTGCGTACATGACCTAACAGTATTAACATACTGCATGTCATCAAAGAAAATCACCTTTTGGTATAGCTGATGCATTGCCGGAATGTAGAAGGTTTTGCATGTTAAGCACACGTTCAACAAATCATACGTATTTAAATTGGAGAAGATCTCCAAAAGAACATGAGGTGGGAATGATGCCAATGATATGGATTCGGTGTCCATTATACAAGAAAGGGGGAGCAGTCAGTATTATTGTTGAGACTAGTGCCAACCGGTGAGCCCAAAAAGAATCAACGTAGCGTATAAGCTTTCGTAAATGTTCTTATCGTTTACTACCTGAAATATGGAGATCTTAAGATACTAGATATGGTGCATAGTGCATTTCTCATCATGTGACTGTCCCCTGCACAATACTCAATCCTCGCAGCCACTATTGTAGTCTGATTCAGGGTTTTCACTAGTTACCAGTCTATAAAATAGGTCAAATTGGCGACATTCATTTCAAAACTACATAACTATAATTTTGGAGGTATTCTTGACAGAATCACTTCTCTTTTACGGCAAAATTGGCCGTAATTTCACTTCTTTTCACTAATCAAAACCCTTGAGTAACCTGCACATAACTATCCTGCATACGCCACCAGCAAATTCATGACTTTTGACTAACACGTCTAGTTTACTTAATTGCCAATCCACATACACACCTTAATCCCCCACTAATGGCACAACCTGAACATGATGGCTCTGGCCCCAAAGAATCATACGACCCCAAGCCCAGCACCAGTGATCCTTTTCAAGGACTCTCCTTCAAAGTAGGAGTGGCAGAAAACAAAAACACCAGATATCGTAGTAAGATGGAGGATGTTCATACTTATATAGCCAATTTTGCTGAAAGAGTGGATTGGGGATATTTTGCCATTTTTGACGGACATGCGGGTAAAGATACCGCTAGATGGTGTGGTAACAATATGCACATGTTGCTAGAAAGAGAAATCGACCTTCAAGAAGATCACCAAAACACCATGACAGATCATTTATATAAATCGTTTGTGAAAGCAGACGAACTCATTGAAAAAGAGGGTGCAGGTAACTCAGGATCCACAGCGGCAGTGGCTGTACTTCGGTGGGAATCAGAATCCAACCAAGATCAAAATAATCACCAAATCCAAACCACCTCTGCCAAACTGGACCAAGAGGAAGTTAATAATAACCAGAAAGATCAAGCGCAATTTGATTTTGTTCCATCAAAACATCACCGCAGAATGTTATACACCTCCAACGTGGGAGACCTGCGTATCATTTTATACCGCAAGGGTCAACCATACAGATTGTCATATGACCATAAGGCCACCGACTCCAACGAGATCAACCGTATTAAAGAGACTGGAGGACTAATCATGAAAAACAGAGTCAATGGTGTTTTGGCAGTGACGAGATCTTTAGGTGACTCGTACATGAAGGACTTGGTCATTGGTAAGCCATTTACTACCGCGACAGAAATCACCAGAGAAGATGAGTTTATGATATTAGCATGTGACGGGGTATGGGACGTGATTTCCGACCTTAAGGCGTGTCAGTTTGTGGCCAGCGTTTTGGCAGCCACCGGCGACCCCCAAATAGCCGCCAAGAAGTTGTGCCAATTGGCCATGGACAACTCCACCACCGATAATGTGACGGTGATGATTGTCAAGTTTGAAAACGGGGTGTTTGAAGAGTAAGAAAGGGAAGAAGTATGAAAGAAGAAGGAAGGTGAAACAACGAGGGAGAAAGAGCGAAGGAGTGTGAGGGGGAATAAATATACTGCCAAGAAGAGCCACCAAATACAGCGAACAAGGCTTGGAATGGCATGGAAGGAGACCGCGAAGCAACTTAACGATTTATAGCGGGTGAAATGACGGTCAGTGACTAAGATATTGCTAACCAGAGAGTTGGACGTGTTAATAATATATAACTAATGACTCAGCAGATGTTACTATGTATTGCAGTAGTTACAGATATTATTCTGTATGCTATGAGACCGTGAAAAAACATGCTCCAAGGTTTATAGTTTAACAGCAGTCTGAACTGGTTATGCTAGAACAAATAGAGAAGCAAGGATGAGTTTGAATCGTTATTTCAAAAGAGAACTTCAATTCAGCCATATTAGATAATTCACTAGCAAATGACTTAGTCTAATATTTCAGGACAATACCCATTGTAATATGCTAATATCAATCAAATATTATTACCATGATTGGTATAAAATATCATCTTTTCCACACCAATATTTTCTTTATCTGACAGGTAACACATATTATCCAGATGACTCGTCACCTCATCGTTAATCTGGTCGCCACACATATAAACTCATAATGACCAGTTATCAAAACTTCACCACTTCACAACCTCTTTCATTTTCCAAATAATAGCTACACTTCAATTACACACCATCTGATGTTTATTACGACTAATGTGCTACGCTTCGGTCAATGACCATTGGATATTTATATACACCTATTTATTATCTAGATCAGTAAACTTTGACCATTTAAAGAATTAACTTGTAGCGCTTAATAGTTTTCCACGGCCGCTACTTCTTCGTCATCACTTCTCTCTGTAACCTTGACCTTAGGCTTATACAATTTTAATGCCAAACTACTCATCACCACACTGACAGATGAAAGTGCCATGGCTGCACTTGCCCATACAGGACTCAATCTGGAGTTATGGTATGGATAAATAACCCCAGCTGCAACTGGGATCCCAATCATGTTATAGATCAAACTCCACCCAAAATTGAACTTGACTCTATTGAAAACAGTTCTAGATAAGTCAAGTAATGTGACCAATGCGATAAGTGGATGTGCCTTGTTAAGTAAGATAAAGTCACTAGAAGTAACAGCCAAATCAGCACCAGAAGACAATGCAATACCAACGTCAGCAGCTGCTAAGGCAGGAGCATCATTGATACCATCACCAACCATGGCCACAATACCACCAGTCAATTTTTGAATTCTCTTGACATGAAGCTGTTTCTCATCTGGCAAGACCTCACTTATGATATTGGTGATTCCAATTTCTTTACCAATGGCATTAGCAGTGATGGCATTATCACCTGTGATCATCCAGCATTCAATTTTCAGACGCTTGAGGAAGTCAATTACCTCAATAGTTTCCGATCTGATCTGATCTCTAGCTGCCAACATCATCACCAAATGGAAATTATCATCATTAAAAATCTTGGTACATTTCAAACCAACCAAGATTACGGACTTACACTCAGATTTCCATTGGTGCAAGATTTGAGTTTCATGAGATGTGAACTCAACACTGTTTTCACGAAGGAACTTCTCATTACCAAGAATAGCTTCTTCTGGTGCATACTCAGCCCATTCTCCTGATTGTTCAGCAACTAATATTTCTCCTCTAAGACCTTTACCAGCGACAGTATTGACAGAAGGAATCTTATTTGGCGCTAAACTGCCATTCAAGTCATCAATAAACTTTCTGACAGCCTTAGCCAAAGGATGCTTAGATGCCAATTCCAAATCTCTAGTCACTTGAACTGCAAAAGCCTTCAAAATTTCACTTTTTTCATGTGACTTACCCCAATAGTAGTTAGTGACTCTTACATCACCGTTGGTTAAGGTACCAGTCTTGTCAAAACAGATAGTGGATGTATTAGCACCATCTTGGAACGCAACACCTCCACCTTTAGCCAAAATACCATATTTCGCAGCCAATCCGGAGCCCACGAAAAGTGCTGTTGGAGCAGCTAAACCAATACCACAAGGACAAGCAATAACAAAGACAGCAATTGAAAATTCCAAGGACCAAACAGTCCAGCCACCTACATCAATGTCAAGGTAGTGGTCAGGCAATGCACCCAGGTGTCCTAAAGTAAGCCATATTAACCATGTAATAATGGCGAGGAAGGTGATCACGGGAACAAAATAACTAGTCAACTTATCAGCAGTTCTTTCGATTGGAGCTTTTCTCAATTGACCATCTCTAACGGTATTAACAATTTGGTCAAGTAAGGAGTCTCCTTCCAAACTAATGATTTTACCAACAACATTGGTGGCTCCAGTATTGACTGTACCAGAGAAGATTTGGTGTCCAACAATGTGTTCCACTGGTTTAGATTCACCTGTCAATGCTGATTCATCAAATTCACTTTCACCCTTGACAATAACACAGTCAACTGGTGGAGATTCACCAGTGCTAATTCTGATATAATCACCAATCTCAAGCAATTTCACATCCACAATTTGGTCATTGGTAAAGTCATCTCCATCCAATTCAACCAAGGTAGCTTCATGAACTTTGAGCTTTCCCAAGTTCGAAATAGCATCTGCTGTTCTTGAACGAGAAAGACCCTCAAGTAACTTACCAATCAATAAGAAAAAGGTAAGGAATACCACAGAGTCAAAATAGGTAGTTTCTGATCCGTGTTGTGGGTTTCTTTCTTGTTTAGATGCCAACACTAAAAGCACAATACTGGAGACATATGCTATAGTGGTTCCCAAACTCATCAACAAATTCATAGAACCAAATCTAAATAATCTTCTAGCAAATGAGTTCTTGTGGATCCATAAACTCCGTAACTCCATTAGTGCTTTTCTGTGAAATATATCTGCAGCAAAGAAGTATACTGGAGTACTCAAAAAGAGCAAGATCCAAGAGTTTCTAGCAACATTACCGGTCCACATAGGGTCCATTACCCACATTCTAAACTTGTTATGTGATGGTAATAAAGACATGGCAACAATACCGAAAATGAATGTGGGAATAGCGAATACAGTGGCTATAGCCAATCTAATCAAGATTTTCAAAACCTCTTCTTTTGATAATTTACGGAGATGTTCGTCCATGGAGACTGGTTCAATGAGTTCACATTCGAATATTCCAGGTAATAATGGATCAATTTTGTACGAGCCTCCTGTGAATTCAGTTCCAGCAGTGGGTCTTATATGGTTCAAATCAAAAAGAAATTTTCTCACATTAGTCTCTTCACCTGGTATGTATGTAAATTGAATATATGGGTGTTTCAAAGTTATTGGATCCTTGATAACAATAGCTTCACCATAGCTGGACAAGTATTCTGTGATCACTTCGGGACAATGTTCACATACCATTCCCTTGACGTTAATATTAATGGATCTGGCCTTCTTTTTACCCAGTGTATAGTTGATTTTTTCAGTCTTGACAATCTCACAATCAAACCCACAGTCTTCGATGGTTTCACGTAGAACCTCCACGTTCTTGTTGCCTTCATGTGACTCTTCAATTACGAATTGTCCTGACTTACTGACTAAATTGACTCCTCCTTCAAGAACGAAGGGAAGTTCATTGACAGAAGTTTGGATGGCATTGACACAGGAAGCACAAGTCATTCCTCCAATCAAAGCAACAACTTTGGTGTTAATAGATCTTTGAACTGGAAGTAATTCAAGCAACTCTGCTTCAAAGCCAATATCGTTGATTAATGCAATTATCTTGTTCACCATGTGCTTGTTAGGAACAATAACGACGGCAGAGTTTTGGAGAAGGTTGATAGAGAACTTTGGTTCTTCATTATCTTTGAGCTTTTCACTATCAAACAACGAACGGTTGAGTTGTTCTGAAATGGCATTGACACATGAAGCACACGTCATTCCAGCGATGGTAAACACAGCTCTATATTCCTGTTCTGGTTTGGCTACAACTGTTTCCATAGTGGTAGCAGAGTCGTATTCTGTATCTGATTCCTTGAGTGAATCTTGACATGTCTTACAGTTTTTCTGATGATTCTTAGCAGCCCTGTAGTCAAAATAACGACGGTATATGTTTAAAAAATCAAGAAATCCATCATTGTGGTCTTCAATAGGTTCATTGTGTGCATTTGACGAGACAATCTCGCCATTGTGCCGCACTTCCCATCCCAATACTTGGAACCCTTGTTTGACGAGCTGTTTGGCAAGCTTTTTGGGAGTATGACCAAACTCTTCTAGCCTGAATGCTTCTATGTCATTGTCGTGGATGTAAATGAGTACTTGGTCTGGAGGAGTCTTTTGAAGGTCTTCTGGAGATGGTGGGACGTCCACTTCTAACACTTTAAAATGGTGTGAAAACACCTTATAGATGGCTGCAGCACATGACTCGCAGTGAATATTGGCAAGTCTGATTTGTAGCAGCTCCATGGTTCTGAATAATTATAATACCACAGTATAGAATGGTGTGTTCAGTGGTAGATATCTTGAAGTTATCTAGTCTCTGAGAAACCTTTTCAGTTTTCTTCTGATTGTATACAGTATTATAGATAATACTTAAATAAAAATATTATGCTCCTAATATAGGTGCTCCATTAATACCTCCTAGAAGATCTGATGAGCTATATATACGAGTGAGACATTAATGCTGTCCTGCACACAGACCAGATTTTCACAGCGAAATCTGCTCACCTCCCCCCCAGATACGGTAGTAAAGTGCTCAACCCGTTGATTTACCATTCGCAAAAAGAACGCTTTCTTTATCTTGGTGACTCGTAGCATCGGAGACCAGATTGCCAGTGGCAATTTATGACGTGTTCATTGATCAATTTCTTCATTGCCAAGGATTGACCCCACAATAAAAGACCAAAAGAGCAATAATTAATGGTAGTAGAGTGTCTGTTATTCAAGGTCTAATGACCAGTTACTTTGCATTTACGTGATAATAATCACTTCGGTGGTGGTCTCGCTTTTTGGTGGAAACATGTGTAGCAAAACGGGTACCAGGATCCCCACAGAGAGCCCAACAACTTTCTCCCAAATAGTATGGAAGAAGATAGAAGTCACCAAGAACATACTGTACCACATCACCAATACAAACATAGTAAAGGCAGTTATCCAAGTGTAGTAGCGTCTATCTTGACTTTGGGATCCAGGATAGTATGACACTGCCAGTTCAGGATCATCAGGAACAATAAGATCAGCTTGTGCTCTTAATACCGCCATGATCACCATCAAGCTCATGGATGAAATAATGTAGTAGTGGCCCGAGGCATCAAAGCCATGGTGCCACTTGAGGCCCAAACTTTCACACAAGAGGGGCGCCAGTACCAGATCATCACAGTAGCCGCCAGTAGCGATATCAATAAGGTCAAAGAGTGGAGTTCCCACTAGCCATATAAGAAGCCCAAAGAAAACCACAAAGTTGATAGCATAGTCACGGACATACCACCAGGTCTTAGAGCTGGATATCCTGTTGTAATTGTAGTACAAGTACAATTGACTGAAGTAGACTAGTGTGAACCAGAAGTAACCGTTGTTAATGAAGATGATATTGATCCACGAAAGGAGCCAGTTATCAGACACGGCGCGGTGAAGGTGGCGGAAGCTGAAGAAAAGCGGGAGTGTCACGACAAATGTGAAGGGATAAAGCAATACTGCAGCACTCCAGGCGCTGAGCTTGGGCATTCTGGTCCTAATAGACATTGGTTGTGGAGACTTGTTGATAGTGTGTGGAGGCTTATAGATATTGGGACGTGTCCTGACCGAATAGTTTACGAAGGAGAAGATAATGGTGAAAGAGTGCATTACACCTGAAAGATGGTATATATGCTCAGAGAGTTGGTTCTGGATAGCATAATTATCGGGTATAACCCCTTTTGGCTCTTCGTTCTATTATCTGATGTTGCATTTTTCACTATTTACTTTTCTGACTTCTAATTTTAGAACCAGGACCATACATCAAAATAAGCTAACGTAAAACCACGAACGATCCATCAAATAGTGTTTCAGAATCTATTTGAATTGTTCATTTATTACACTTTTTGAGGTACTTTCACCCTGGTATTGAATGATGTTAAACCCATACTGCAATACTAAGAAAAGCCCAAAGTAAAAAAGCCTAGAAACATGTACCAGGTACTACATTGACTTTTAATACACCTGGATCTCTAATCAAACCATTGGGACCATCAAATACCCCCTTGTGCTTCTATGAACTGTCCTTTTCTACTTCCAGTTATAAATAATTTGTCAGCTCTTACCTAATCACAGTATCTCCTGTACATAAACTTAATTAACTGACTGCACACTAGCCATTCTGCTGACAAAACCCCACATCACGTGATATATCATAATAGTTGCACCCTGCCAATGAACCATCTGACCTTACAGTTGCTTATTACACCCCTAAATCCCCTCTTAAATACTTGGGATTCTCCATTTGCCCAAATTGACCACCATGATTTCTTCCATAACGAAGTCGGGCCAAATAAGGCACAATTTCACCAAAGCAGCCGTTCGGGCCTTTGCAACTACTAATAATTTATACCGTCCTGCCGCTAAATTAGCAAAACCAGTCAGTTCCAACCCTCCATTAGCATTCCCATGTCTTGATAAACTAGAGAAGAAAAATGAGGCACTTTCCCAATCATGTTCTTCCGATATTTCATTATCGGGAGTTAACTCGCTTGAAGAAGGACCAGAACCATCATATTCTAAAGTTGTCACAGGATTCAAAGTATTCAAATCAGAAGAACCGATTTTTCTTGATTTCGGAGGATTCTTACCTGAGTACGAAATTGCATACGAGACTTGGGGTACTCTTAACACTGAAAAATCCAATATCGTGTTGATTCATACTGGACTTTCAGCATCATCCCACGCAAAATCACAGCCTGAAAATACCAAGAAAGGTTGGTGGGAAGACTTTATTGGATCTGGAAAATATATTGATACTGATAAATATTTCGTGGTATGTACCAATGTCTTAGGAGGATGTTATGGATCAACTGGACCATCATCTCGTGATCCTGCCAATGATGAATACTATGGAACCAGATTCCCTATTCTTTCAGTAAACGATATGGTGCGGGCACAAAGAGAGTTTATAAGGAAAACCTTTGGAGTTAATAAAATCTATGCATCGGTGGGAGCTTCCATGGGAGGAATGCAATCATTGGCTTACGGATGGGAGTTCCCAGACGAAGTGGAAAAAATTATATCCATTAGTGGATGTGCTAGATCACACCCATACTCAATTGCATTAAGACACACTCAAAGACAGGTATTAATGAGTGATGCCAACTGGAATCGTGGTTTCTACTATGAAAAGGTTCCTCCTCACGTAGGAATGAAGTTGGCCCGTGAAATCGCTACCGTTACCTATAGATCAGGACCAGAATGGGAATATAGGTTTGGTAGAAACCGGGCTGATGAACTGAAGCCTCCAGCATTATGTCCAGATTTCTTAGTTGAAACTTATTTGGATCATGCTGGAGAGAAGTTTTGCTTGGAATACGATGCCAATTCGTTCTTGTATATCCTGAAAGCCATGGACTTGTTTGATTTAAGATGGACCAATTATGAGAAGTACACTGCCAACAGAAAACTTGCTGAAAAGAAGTACCGTGGAGAAGTAGACATGGAAGAAGATTCCTCTATACCATCCAAGCCATACAAAGAACAAGTTGGTTCTGCCACCATTACTCCAGAAGAATCATACAAGGATTTACGTAAAGGAATGGAAAGATTGGCTAACAAGGATATCCTTGTGGTTGGAGTGGAGTCTGACATCTTGTTCCCAGTATGGCAACAAAGAGAGATCGCTAAGGTGTTACAAGAAGCAAAGAAAGGTACCAATGGTAAAGGACTGGTCGAGTACTTTGAATTGGGAACCGATATCAGTAACTACGGTCACGATACGTTCTTGTTGAATTTGAACGATATCGGAAAGCCAGTCAAGGGCTTTCTTGACTAGTTAAAGGGCTTTTTTACCCAGTTTCTTAATACCAATAGTGCTCTACATGAAGGATCGCTGCTTATATGTCAAACTGCGGTCCTTGTACTCAATTGGCCGAGGCTAATCCAATATCACCAATTGTGTCACATTAACGTTGAAAAGCATTATTAGGTCTACATGGCATGGTTCCGTTTGCTAGACCTCTTGGTCTCTGTATATAGCTTCCAGACTCTCGAAGACTCTAAACCTATATTGATAATAATTTACAGACTAAGAGATGAAGTGTAATTGCTTATCTCTGATATGAGGAATGCTCATAGGATGTAGCGCCAGAGGCGAAACAGAAGATCTTAGACAGATAAAGGATGGTTCAAGACAACGCAATATGAAGGGGCAATCGCAATTGTGTCTTTGGTGTAGTGAATTGCGACTGGTCACAGTATCACCAGATACCCAATTGGCAGCCGATACCCGCTAATGGTAGCTTGAAAGAGTTATTACCACCGCCGGTGACTTTAATTGTGACTGTTTGTGGGTGTTTTGTGGCCTTTTGTGACCTTAGCATCCCTTGAAGACCCGTTTTGGTTTCCAATGGCTCTATTTGTGGTAATTGTGATGTGTCACCAACTATACAATGACACCTCTGTTCTTGTCCAATTCATAACCCATCTTTCTGCTGACTTCGTAGATCCAGTCTCTCAATCTCGCCACCAAAACCTTGGCAAGACCATTACCCTTCTTCTTTGGAGCTTCAATGTGTTGAGGCAACAAGTTGTCGTGGGCGCTTAAACTGACAAACAAAGCAAATGGAACTAACCAAACACACAAACCAAAGAATGAACACACTTCCACGAAAGTAGGGATCCGTGGAGGAACGTAGCCTGGTTGTAATCTGACATCCAATGGCGGAATATAAGGGTTATGGAAGTGGTTAAACCACAAGAAGTGATTAGCAATCACCAAGACACATGAGACCAAGAACACTGGAGAAGTGAGCTCCACGTAAGGGAACTTGTGGAGGTTTTGAAGATATATCCAATAGGAAAAGATGGAAAAGGCAGTAAGTAGGAATGGGAACAGATCAAACATCCATAATAAGATATAGATAACCATCAGCACATAGATAAGGTTTTTAAGGAACCGTTTGGTTGGTTCTGAGTGCTCCTCTACCAATTCAGATATGTAGTAGAGGGCGGAGGCGATCGATAGTATGAGGAAGAGGAACCCCACAACGATCCCGATGTATGAAAGGAGCTGGAGAAACATGGTGTGGTGTAGTTGGTTGTGGTGGTGGTGATAGACGTGTTGAAGTGGTGCGAACACGATTGATTTTTCATGGTACCGCGCCTAACGGTGGTAAGAGTAGTTGGGGGGTGGAGCTAGTGAGAACAACAAGAAAGATAGCGAGGGAGGTGCTTGTGGATCAACAGTTTTAGTGAGAGCAGCCCTGTAATTTTCTCGCTGTTGTACCGCGAATATCAGTAAAATGCGAAAATAGCGAGAAATAGAACTATAACACCTAAAGTTGAATAGACAACTAGAGCTGGAACCAGCCACTGTCTCAATGTACTAGCTACAGATCGCAAGTCATAAATACCTCTATATTATTCTATATACCCTTCCTACCCCACAAAGGGCGTATGGCACTATTAAAGCGAATGCAACGGTCTAGTTAAACTATTAAGGGCTAGACCCAAAGACCAGCCTAAACGAAACAATTATGGGTATAACCCTTTTCTTTTTGCAACTAAATCAATCGTAAATATCAATAGGTGGAATTCTATCAGTATTGTAAAACCAGTTATCTCCTTCCAATTCTCTCAGCAACCATTCGGTAGGGAACAAGACCAAGTGACCTTGGATTTCATTCAAGATTCTTTCAGCAGAATCACGTTCGTAAATTTTGTTTCCTGGTCTGATTCTTCTTCTGGTATTGAAGTTTCTTCTCTTACGAGTAATTCCATTGCTGATGTTGGTGGTGAAGCCACTGTCAAGTCTCCTGAATGGGAATGAAGAGGAGCTTTCTTCTTTAGGTTCTTCTTGAGAAGTGTTTTGTTCTTCAATTGGTTCTTCCTTAGGTTCGTATTCTTCTTCAGTATCATTACCTTCATCATCTTCTTCCTCACTGATTTGATGAACATTCTTTGCCAGTGGACGTCTAAATCTACGCTTGTTGGTAGGTACTGGTTCACCAGCTGATTTAGAAGGTGGAGCGTATCCCAACAATCCAACATCTTGGTCGAATTTATTCATGTTAATAGTGGCTTGGCTGTTCCTCTTGGAATGTTGGAAAGTCAACTTAGACTCACTATCATCATCTTCATCATCACCATCCTCAGTTTCAGACGAGCTTTCTTCTAATCCATGAGGTCCCTTATGACGTCTGTATTTAGCCTCTTGTTGTTGTGACAAAGTGAATGCTCTTTGTAACTTAGAATATTCCTTGTACTCCTTCCAAGAAGTAACATAATCATCTGGTTGAGTATGGAAAATCAAACGGAAAATTTCAGTATTTCTTCTGGCATGTTCATACCAAAGATCTTCAAAGAATTCAAAGTCCAAAGGATCTTCAAAACCATACGGATCAACATACTTACTGAAATGTTCAGTTCCTTGTGGATTAATTCCTTGAAGAACTTCTCTGGTACCTTTTTCGTCAAGAGAAACAATCGGAACATGTTCACTATGAGCATCTGGTTGTTGTTCAACTTGAGGTCCTTCAGAAGAATCCAAATTACCATGAACGTCGCCTTCACCACCAACATTCACAGAAACTCTTTCAGGTTCTGGACTATGGGATGCGTTGACACATGGATGAGCAAGAGTTGGTTCCATACCTGCCAAAACTCTCTTCTTGGACTCTTCCTCGTTTTCTTCCTTTACTCTAGCAGCAACTCTTTGTAAGTAAGAAATCTTCTTTAACAACGCCCAACGTTCCTTGTTTCTTTCATTAATCAAATTTTCTGATTCTTCATCAATTTCATCAATAATATCAAAATCATCAGCTTCTAAGAAATCCTTAACTTCATGAAGATCCGGAAGGAAAGCAGCAGTAGGGTTTTCCTTCATGGATTTCTTAGCAAGATCCTTCAAGAACTTAGCAGCATTAAGTCTAGCTCTCTTGGCCAATTTAGATTTATACTTATCTAAACCATCACCAAAGACATCTCTCTTGTGCTTTTCATTTTGTTGAACTCTTGCATCATAAGAATGCTTCTTTTTGTCTCTAATACCCTTGTTTGCTTCATGAAGACCAGTTCTATTGTTGAATGAAAGTGGTAAAGACAATGGTTTTGGCATTTTTTGTTGATCCGGAATAAGATCCTCTTCAATGTTGAACTCATCAGCAATAGTGCTCAAATTATGAGACTTTTGGAAGTTCTTCCATCTGAAAGTACCTTCAGTTTCTCCTAAAATATCTCTGGAAGCAATTTCCACCATAGCAGACATGATGGCATGGTTACGGTTCTTGAACTTGTTGGTAACAGCCTTCATACCTTCTGAAGATTTAGCTATATCTTCAAATACCTTGAATCTTCTTTCCACAATATCCAAAATATCAACACTGACTCCAAGATGCTCTCTCATTAATCTCATTCTAAGGGTATGAGCAAATTTACCTGCCATATAAGGTTCACCATCCATAGTAGTTTTGATCATAGCTTGGTCACGGACCACAGCAGCTACTTCAGAATCTCTGAGACCTCTCATGGATCTTTCGTTAATGTTAGCACTACCAATAAGAGCAATTCTATCATCAACAACCATGGTCTTGGCATGAATATATAATTGTTCAGTAACCAAGTCTCTGTTTGGACCAATTCTACCCCATTTTCTTAAAGAGAAGAATTGAATATAGTCGTCTGGTTCAATACCATACTTCTTCAATTTAGCAAAGATTGAAGAAGTACCTCTGGAAATGGACATATATTGACATTGCATGATAACTCTGACGGATGAACCATCTGGTTCATCGACTTGAGATTCGAAACCAGGCATCAATGGAATCACAATCACAGCCTTCCAGTTGGTACCTTCATTGTGAGCTCTGATAATTCTATCAACTAAAGCATCACCAATTCTATTCTTGATTTCATTACCATCAATGAAACAGGAAGTAACGAAGAATTGATTTTCAATGTAAACGAAATGTTCGGAGGTTTCAATTAATTTCAAGTATGCATTTTGAATACTTTGTTCATGCTCCTTCAAACCTAAGGACCAGTTACCAGAAGATCTAAGTAATTGGACCTCACAAGTACCGTTCAATCCCAATTGTTCTACTTCTTCGTCAGTTAAATCAGAAGGTGGAGTAAGTAATGGGGTGAATCTACTTGGTCTCTTTTGTCTGATTAAGTAGTTCCATCTTTGGACGAAGTGACGGGACAAATCTCTTGCAACCTTACCAGAAGTAACCATATGGACATCGTGCCATGGCATTCTTGGAACAGAATTTCTATCATACATGGACTCATAAGGTTTGTCTAATGCAAAGAAATCCTTAACACGAGGATTGGAGTAATCTTTACCAGGGAACACTTGGAATCTAATAAATTCTTCTGGAGTCAATCTCTCATCAGGGTCCAAAGAATCAAAGTTAATCTTGGAATCATCAGTTAAAACATGGTCTGGAGTATCAAATCTACCGTAACATAAATCAATACCACCAACGAATGAGACGGTATGATCTATAATACACAACTTTTCATGATGGGCCCAGAAATAGGTATTTTGAAGCAATTGATTAGGAGATCTGATGACATGGATATTTTCTTCATTAAGTGACAAGATGGAATGCTTGGTGTATAAAGAATCAGTAGCGACAGTGGTACCGACATTACGGTACACAATCACGTAAATCTTAACACCTTGTTGGGCCTTTCTTTGTAAGATTCTATCAATTCTCCATTGTTGGTTACCATTGGCAGGACGTCTCAAATATAATTCTGGAGATAACCACCAATCGTGAATGAAAATCACATCCTTGGCCATTTCCAAAGCAGATGAAACAGCCCAGAAATAATCTCTACCATCGACAAACCATTGGGCGTAACAGTCTTTTCTGACGGGAGCAAAAGAGTCAAATCTATTAGGAAGGGAGTAGATGGTAGAGTTCTTCATATCATTCAATGACTTGATCCATAAATTTTGTTCTTTAACTGACTTTGGAATCAAAACCATTTTTCTTTCTTTGTTTTCCAAGGTAATCTTCAAGTGTTGGAAGACATTCTTATGGGCTTTTCCACCTTCGATGTTTTCTTCACCTAATTTCATTTGAATCATAGAAGAGTCATCATAATCAGAATCATCATCGTCTTTGGTAAGGTCTTCATCACGTTTGTAGAAAACTCTGAATTGAGAGTCGACAAGGAAAACATCTAATGGTAAGGTGGAATTGATATCTGAAACGTACATGACATAGGAATTTCTAATTAATAACCATTTTTCAGATCTTCTATCAATCATACCCTTCAAATCATTAGCCTTGAAATGACCAACTCTCCAACCTTGAGACTTGGCAGTTCCTCCAAGATGAATAACACCTTGCTTACCAGTGAAACCAGTTTCGTAACCTAATAACGATGAAATTGGGGAAATTTCGAAAAATTGGAATAATTTATTAGATTGTGGTCTCAATGCCACTAATGCGATAAGTTCGTTTAAATAGTTGGTGACTTCTTTGATGTATTCTTGGTTCTTTATGCTTCTTGCTTTTATTCTTTCTGGTGATTGTTCGTCAGAATGGATTGATGACATACTACTTAATTGGTCTCTGATATTAGAAAGATGTTGTCTGAACGAGTGACTTGAAACAATGGACATATTATCAGGATGAAGATGATCATTATCGGCCCTTTTGGTCTTGTTTTTGTTGGCACCATCGGCATTTCTTAATGGAGGAATTGGGTATTTTGGAAGATCTCTGCGAATACTACGAGATTCATTTCTCCATTTTTCGAACTTAAATCTGGAATGCAAATAAAGTAAATCTTTGGCATTTCTTTCCACAGACCACTTTAGTCTTTGAGGACCCACACCGTATTCTAAATCAATTCTGAATCTTCTTATTTTGGTATTAATGTTTGGGGAAATATCGGTGATTCTGAACCCTAAAAGTGTAAGCAAAAGTGGTGCTCTACCAATACCTCTTTCATCCTCTAACAAACACGAGGCAAGTAATCCAATGGTATCGGAACTGACGGCCAAACGACCAACCAATGCTTGTGCTCTTTGGCCGGTGGCCATATCTTGTTCATCCTTGTAGTCAATTGCAGAAATACTATGCTTTTTGCCATGACGATCTTTCTTTCTGTTTCTGAATGCTGTGAATCTCCTTTTGAATTTTTGCTGGATGTTCGAGTCATCTCCTCCTTGTCCCTGTAACAACCCTTTGAATGAGGTTGGACTGTTGGCTTCCTGGGCCCGACGCGAGAACAGGAAAAACGATCTGTCGTTTTGTTCGGGTTCTTCATCGTATAATCCATCTGGACCATCGTATTCTGTATCGTCATGTGGGTCCTCTTCTTCGGTATCTTCACCACCTCCTCCATCAAGAGAACTTGGAGAATAGGCCCCGTAGTTGGAGCTTGGGGTGGCATTGGAGTCTGGTGGAACGTAATCGTTGGAATCGCGGCTGGCAGGTGAAAATGGCACATTATCGTGTTCTTCCTCTTCTTCCGAATTGTACCTTGACTCTTGGGTATCGGTGAATCTGTTGAAAAAGGTCCATGGGTTGCCAATGATCTTGGGGGACTCGCCCTTGACTTTGACATCGCCCTTTTCCTTCTGGGGCCGACGCTTTTCGGCTTCTCTTTCTACTGATTCCACACTAACTGAGCGACGGATCTTTTCGAAATCTTCTTCTTCTCTCAATAGTGATGGGGATTGTGGGGTTGACTTGGTTTTGTCGTTGTCGTTGCCGTTGCTATTGTCGTTGTCGTTGGCGTCGGTAGAGTCGTCGCCAATTATCACTTTTGGAACGTATGGACTAAGCGTATTCTTGATAGCTTCAATATAGCCGCCCTCGCTAGCTCCCTCACTAGCACCACCGTCTTGGTGTTCTTTATCGGTATCATTGGCACTGGCAGTGCCGTCCTGATTTTGTACAGGGGTGGAAGTACCGTTTGCATTGGCATTAACACCCTTGGTGGTGCTGGCTCTGGCACTGGACTCGGTACTGTCGTTAGCGCTGGGCTCGGTACTGTCGCTAGCACTGGCATTGGTGGTTACTTGTTCTCTAATTTCATGCTGTTTCTGGGGTGTGTTTGGAGTGGGGGTGGTGTCGTTGGGTCGCTCGTCTAGACTTGCAGTGGATGGGGGCATTCCAGCAGGAGGAAGATGTGGCACGCTGGGATGTGAGGGAGGGAAATTGAGTCAAGGAGAAACACCAGGTTTTTAGTGAAGTGACTGGTATTTGGAGTATTTTTGTAATTGTATATAGACGGTGTGTGTTTAGATAGTGGAGACCGGCTAGCGCTGTCTGCAGGACTCGCTAATGTACAGTTTGAGGTGTCTACTGTGCTAAAATGCTTAAACTAGGTGCAGTATACAGGATTGTGCTACGTTTGTAAGATTGAGGGGGATTTGGAGAAAAGGAACCATAAAAAGTGACACTACCGACATGTTTGGGAGGTCGTGCGCCGCCTGCCGGTGTCGGGCTTCGGAAGTAATGGATGGTTGTGAGTGATGGGCCGGTGCCCCAAAGTTGCTAGAGAGGAGAAGATGTTATGTTAAGGTACACAATAACTTTCTAGCAAGTCACCCAACCAGCAAACTTCACAATATATGTACCTTAAACATAAACACTAGTTTAGAGCCCCAGGACTGATATTCACTTTGCTTCACTTTTGTCCTTCATTTTAATCCTCCATTTTTCTAGTTTCTCCTTCTACTTGTTAGTCGTCTACTGATGAATTCTGCAAGGAATGCTAATTGTGCGTAGTGCATATTGTGAAATTATTATGTTTTAATAGGTGATGGCTTAGTCAACTGATTTGGGGGCACTGAGGGGGCACTGGGGCAAGATTGGAGGCAATCTCTAGGCTTAGATGGGCTGAAAAGTTCCTTAAATCGCCAAAACCACTAACCCTACTAAACCGGGATATTCTAGAACCGACCTTTATTGATGTAGTGAACTTATCACACCGTTATGAGGCTATGTTAATTATAATGTGCAGAGTGGCTATTATACGGTAAGGTTGGGATCTCGGATGCAAAGGTTTTTTGGTTGGATGCGGCTAAACCGTATATAAATACACTATTATATTTATAAATGATATATATATATATCCTATATATGTCTAGTCTATACCTATATGTATATATAGTAAGCGGCTTCCATGCAGGGAAACCAAAACATCAACTTGGCATTGTGAGGGTATCAGATTTCGGGCCATTCGGGAGTTTTTCGTAATCGGTTATTCCGGGTTGGGCAACGAAACGATCCCGCAACCAGATGGAAAAAAATATCCTTCTACTTGCCATATACAACCTATTGACTAGACGCATGTCTTGATTGTAACATAGTTTGTTAGAGTAAGTTTAGTATCAGCATGCATTTTATTCAGTAAATTACTAATTATTATTAAAGATCAGCTTTAGGAGAAAATAAAAACCAATAAAAACCCCATCGACTTACGCCTCATTTTCTTTGGAATTTTCCGAACATTTTAATTGAAGGGTGTGTCCTTAGTAGTGTGGATTAGAACCCAAACAGAAAGTTTTATATATTGCATTTTTTGAAAAGAGAAGAAGAAAAAGAAAAATCTTCTTTCCTATTTCCTTATCTCGATTTACTCATACACTCATATTCAATCCTACAGTTGAGTGTCTCATCATCATAAACCCACCCCCTCATTATACTCATCATATCATAATATCATAATATCATCATATTATCATATTATTGTTTCCCCTAATTTTCCAGTTAATCCGATTTTTTAATCCTTATATTCACATATATATATATATAAACTTTTCAACCATTTCCTATAAATAATTGATATCTCATCGAAACTCACTTTTTAATCACATACATCATGCAAAAAATCATTAAGTCTGAAGATGAAAAAGGTGAAACCACCTACACCTTGTCTGCCAACTCTGATCAAGCTCCAGAAGATGAAGCTTTACGTAACCTCTTGTTTCCAGCTGGTAAAGCTAGAAAAATTACCGATGCTGATGAAGCATTGAAATTCATTTTAGAACATGAAGGTGAAGAAATGCCTTATGACAAAAGCAGAGATAACAAATTGGTGTGGAAAATTGATTTAATTTTAATGCCTGTGTTATGTACCTTGTACTGTTTTCAATTTATGAATAAACTTACCAACTCTAATGCTGCTATTATGGGTTTATACGAAGATTTACATATGCAAGGTAACCAATTTGGTTGGGTTGGTTCTGCATTTTATTTTGGTTACATGATTTTTGAATATCCATCAGTTAGATTATTACAAAAATTCCCAGTTTCAAAATTACTTTCTGTTTTCGTTATCATATGGGGTATTATTTTGGCCCTTCATGCTGCTCCTAATTACGGAGGCTTTATCTTTTTAAGAGTCGCTCTTGGTTTTTTTGAAGCTATCATTACTCCTGCTTTGGTTATTATTACTGGTCAATATTATAGAGCGGAAGAAAACTTTCTTAGAACTGCATTATGGTATTCTTCTTCTGGTCTTGGTACCGTTTTAGGAAGTTTGATTTCCTATGGTTTGGTTTCTCATCAAGATAGCTACACTCTTGCTCCTTGGAGACTTTTGTTCATCATTGCTGGTGTTTTGTCTGTCTTTATTGGTATCGTCATGTATGTCGTGGTTCCAGACTCTCCAATCAGTGCCTGGTGGCTTACTGAAGAAGAAAAGGTCCTTGTTATTGTAAGAATTAGAGAAAATCAACAAGGTGTTGGTAACAAACAATTCAAGTTTGATCAATTTATGGAAGCCATTCTTGATATTAAAACTTGGTTATTTTTCTTATTCGCTGCTTTGGGTAATGCTCCTTCTGGTGGTCTTTTCAACTGGACTGGTATTTTATTCGAACAAGCTTTGGGTTACTCCCAAAAGAAGGCTCTTATTATGCAAATTCCTCAAGGTGCTGTTCAATTCGTTGGTTGTACTTTGTTTGCTTACATGTTCAAATACATCAGAATCAGATTGTTCTGGGGTATTATTGCTCAGTTCATTGCCGTTAGTGGTTTACTTATTTTAGCATTCTCAAAAGACAAAAAGGCAGGTTACGGTGGTTACTGTATGAATGGTTTCCAACCTGTTGCTTTCATTTGTCTTCTTTCCAGTATTGCTAGTAATGTTGCTGGTCATACCAAGAAAACAACCGTCAATGCCATCTTTTTAATTGGTTATTGTGCTGGTAGTGTTGTTGGTCCATTAATCTTTAAGATTTCCGAATCTCCATTTTTCCACACAGCTAAGACTTGTATTGCTGTTTTCTCCACTACCTCAGCTGCTACATTAGTTGCTATTGCATTGGTCTATTGGGTTGAAAATATGAACAAAAAACGTAAAAAGGGTAAGTTAGATGAACGTCATTGTGAAATTATCGGTAACATTGAATTCGCTGACTTAACTGATAGACAAAACCCTTACTTTAGATACACTTATTAAAGAGGTATTTTTTTAGAGCATAAGTGATAATATCATTAATTAATTAATATACTTTACAAGATTAAAAAAAAGCTATTGTTTCCTTAAACTGTAGTAGTAGGACATATTGAAGCTATTTTATTGATTTCAAAAGCTTCAATTAATCTTAAATAAGACATTAAATTTGTCTTTTGCAGCATTTAGATTTGGTGATAATAAAGTTCGAAAGGTCCAAAATGAACGTAATTACATCTCGATCTACAGATTAACCGTTGGGGCTTAACTATAGGAGATGAACATTCGAAGTTTAAACCCACTAGAATATCATATTGCATATAACTAATATCACTGAAACTCATCTTCAGGTTTATGCTTTCTATGATTATACATATCGTGGTATTTGGTTTAAGTGATGTGGGTGTAATTTAGAGTTGGCTATTTTGCAGCCATATGCAAGTGAAGATATGCGGTAGCCATATACGATATACTAACCACATTACATGGCAGGCACAAAAGGAACTAAGCGGATAATTTAGGTCAATTGAAACCAGGGGACCTAGTAGCAAGTAATATAAAACTATTCTAATCAAAGGTCTCGCTTTAATTTTTGTTTATGGATTCCTTCATACATTAATCACTTCTATTTGTGTACAAGTATAAATAACTGCGAAACAATTTTAGTTGCAAATTTTATTCTCTCTATACTTCTTTAAGTATAAAACCTTTGACATATTCCAGTTAAAGCATCCGCCTAAGCATCTACTTAAGCAAAAGCAATCTACTCGACTATGTCCTTCTCCAATCTCTTCACCACTGTCTTTGAATTCGTTCGTGGTTTGAGTAAGAACGATGTTCAAAATGAACCTTGTGATCAAGAGGTTGACCCAACCATCCAATTATTTGACGAATTTTCAGGATTCTCTAACGTCTTACCTATAAACCCGGTAGTTTTAAGTAAGAGAAAGGTTCCTGACCCACCATTAACCAAACCCAAGAAATTGAATGCTTTCACTAGATCACTTTTGGCTAGTCCACGAAGACCAATTTCAAAATGTTCACTGGTTTCATCTAACGAAAATGGCTATACTTTGGAATTAGTTGATGAATTGTATTCAAACACTCCATTCTCTTCTTATAATCCAGTCACTTTCCCAAATTGTGAACAAAAACCAAAACCACCTAAGATTTCTAATTTCAAAAAATTTAAGAAATCTCTCAAGGTGGCATATCACCACCATGTTCCAAAGGAGCAAACCAAATCCTGTCAAACCACTCTCTCTACTCCTAAATCTGAAGTTATTGGTTCAGATGTCAGCTCTCTTTTCTCTTCTGTCACAAAGGTATTTGTTGATGGAAGTGGAAGTACCTTACTTACTAAAGGCAATAGTGGTGAAAAAAGAACTGACACTGATGATGTGGATAAACTTCTTTACTATCCAGAATCTGTTATTTCATTCAGCCCAAACGAGTACGAATCTAACTTTCCTTTGGCTGTCTTGCCGGAATCTAGTCAATGGTTTTTCCGTCTTCTTCACTATGCTGGTCTTTCTAAGGAAGAAAAACTCAAATCAACTTTGACTAAAGATATTTTTTCCCAATCTCAAGACAATATTTATGGTTTCGTATCAAACCCACTAAAGGAAGAGTTCGTTCAGGTTACTACTAATGCTGTTAATTTTAATAGTCCAGATTACGTACATTTAACAGTTCCTGATGCTAATGGAACCCAAATTAGAAAGGATTGGAAGTTGAGGGATGACCAACCTTTCGATTACCTTACTTATCAATTCCCAGGAAAGCAAAGGTGGTCGGTTGATCACTGCTTTGAAACTCACACTTTAAAGAAAAGACTTCTCTGGCAATTCCAACAATTTGGAACAAACTATTATGTTGCTGATGAGTTTGATCAATTCATCAGGAAGTCAGTTGCTGTTGGTGTTGAGGTAGAAGATTTGGATAATTGGATTCTTGAACTTGAATCTGAGAACTACCAGGCTTCTATTGAAGAAAAAGAAAAAGACTTGTCAAATATGATAAAGCAAGTTGAATGTAAACTTAGTAATCTTGAGAATTCACTTCTTGAGTATGTTGAATCTTTAGACTTAGCCAATGATTTTATTTCATCCATGGAACATCGTATAAGTATTCAAGAGAAAGAAAATAATCTTGATGATACTGATATGATTCAAAACTTGAACTTATATGTTACATGGAGAACCAGAAAACATGACTTGGCTACTATGGAAGATAAAAAGAGGAACAAGTATTTGAATACTCGTTCTAAAAGAAAATTGAAGAAAATCCAATTGATGCTTCAAGACAAAGCTGCCTCTCTTATGATGTTAGGATATCAAGAAACAAAAGTTTATAAAAAAGTTTCTGGAATTTTACAAGAAGTTGAAGATGCTATTTCATCTCATAGAACCTTTAGATTCTTACCATCCAGAAACAAAAAGTGAGTTTTTGAAAGGAGAGGTTGTTGGATTTATGGTATAAACTTAAAATTTTAAAAAAATTAAAAAAATTAAAAAAAAAAAAAGACTTCTAGAAAGATGATGGACAAATAACTGTGTACCGACTTCTATTTAGTGTATGTCTGCGAGTAAAGAGGAGATGAGCGCCCCCTTTACTTAAAAGCAGCTTTTTTTTACATGCACTGAAAACTAAGCTTTGATACTCTTTTACTTGTACATTTTGTTCTAATTTTATTTACCTAATCAGTAGCTATTAATTATTATTCGCATCCAAAATAAAACTGTAGTAACTATGATCGGAATTTCATACTTCACTTGTACTCCTTATTACTGTTGACCAACCGGAGTGGTTGTCTCTCGCTTGATATAGTCCCTATATAAACCTCTCAAAATTTTGGCTTGACTATGTCTACCACTAATCAATGGATAAACTCCAATAATCAACATAGCACTATATACCCAAATAAGAGAGACGGTGGTATATCCCTTGAAATATGTTCTGCTCCATATCCAATCACGGTAAAGTGGCATTGGCCAAATAACCCAAGTTATTAAAAGAACAAATATAAGTGCACCATAAGCAATCCTCCTATACTTGGAAAGAATTCTCTCTCTTTGTTCTGGGGTGTCGTTACTATCAACTGATCTTTCGTAATCTTTTTCCTCTGTTTTGATTTGCAACTCATCTTTTCTATTCTCAAAACTAGAGTTCAGGATATTGTGAACAGTATCATCACTGTCTGAACTTTCAGTATTAGAATCCCCATCTATGATAAGATTTTCTTCCTTGAGTTTGTTCCAATCGAATACTTCAGGTTTGATAAGTAAACTAACTATTATACTTATAACTCCAGGCAAAAATATTGCAGTAAGACCACCAAACATACATGGAAGTTGCTCTCCCAAAGTATCAATGGTTATGTCACCATAATAATGTTTCGCAGTTGTTAACCAAACAGTAATTGCTAATGCCATTCCAATAATTGGAGATATGAACACAGCAAGTCTAGTTTGACGACTCCAAGTAATAGTGAGTGTAAGGGGGATGACACCTAAATGTTAGTATGTTGTTTTTCACGCATGATAGTAGCTTTAATTTCTACTCTTTACTAGAGCCCTTTGAAAATTATACTTACCAGGGCAAATTATCATTGTGTAAAAATATCCGAACCATGTCATGTTAACTCCCACATAATGTAGCATAAGTGAAAATCCAGCTGAAAATAATCCAAAAAAGATAACCCCGAAATGTGAAACCCGAATCATGTCTTTATTGGAAGCATCTTTTTTAATATATTTTCTATAAATATCGAACGAAAAGATACTGCTGACCGAAATCATTTGTGCACTGACAGTTGAAGTAACTGCTAAGTAAATGATCAACAAAAGAGCACCAAGCCCACCTTTTCCCAAAATAGCTTTTACGGTGTAGGGTAAAGGAAACCCACTGTTAATCTCAAATTGGTTCATTGGTCTTGGATATGTAGGAAATATAGGAGATTTTTCCAAAACAATACTTGCTAGTCCGATTATACATCCTGTTCCCCAAGAGTTAGCAAAAATCAAAAATCCAGCAGTAAGATATCCCGGCAATGTAGCTCTAACATCAGCACTGAAGCTTTTCTGCCAAAAAGACGAATCCATAACAGTCAAACCAAAGTTACCAATTGTCAAAATGATTCCAAAGAAAATAGCACCTTGTGACTTTCCTGTCATGAAAGAACCCTTATAATTTCCTTCGATATATCTATCCCCATCATGTTTCTGAACCAAATCATACAAACCATATAATCCTCCAATAGCATCTGAAGTAAGAATCGAAGTATCAAGGTAACATAAAACTATAAGCAAGATCAACGAATGAACAAAGTCTGTCAAAAATGTTGCTTTCAACCCACCAACAGCAGTGTATAATAGAACTCCAAAGGGAATGAGTAAAGTACAAGCAACAATATGAAGATCGTTTGTAATCGCAGAGATTGCACCAGCAGCACCAAGAATCATTGACGAACAAGCGAGTAGGTTTGTAACCAAAGATAAGAACATGTAAAGTAAATGACAAGCTCTTCCATACCGTATATCCACAATTTCCAATGAAGTATGACTAGTTGGAATTTTCTTCTTAGCTTCAATACCTATAACAGTCATAAGCATGATTTGAATAGCTAAACCTGCTGAATACCAATAAGATGCCATCACTCCATAATTATAGACCATTGTAGTAGACCATAAAAGTTCTGTTGCCCATGTCCAGCTCAGGTAAACAGAACTTGCAACTAATGGCGCCTTCACATTTCTGTTGGCAACCATAAAGTTCTCTGTAGAGTTTGCATTTTCGTGTAAATACTTTTGAAGTAGCCTTGTGGTTAAAATCATACCGATTGCAAATAAACCACCTACTCCAACAAGAACACCATACCCACTGGATTGTGGAAGCATATAGACTACATCTGTATCACTCATTGTGAAAATAATTTTTTTAGTTTAAAATTTAGCAGCTTGTCATTCTACATATATATCTCTCAAATGGTTTGCATCTTTGGTTCTTTGAAACACAGTTTTAATTTCTCCTTCACGTGGAAGTGAATAATCAATCGATTCAATTTAAAAGTATTAGTTCAATAATTAAAGCCGAGCCATTTTCTCATCATTCTAAGCCAACCTGCTTAATTCGCAAATCTTTCTTCTCCTTTATAAACTAAAAATTGTGTGGTAAGCTAAAACAAAAAAATTAGTATTTACTTTCATTTATCACCACGATTACTTTTTTAGACCTAAGAAGATACTTTGAACTTTCTGTTGGTTATCGGTTCCTTGTATGCTCTTAGTGTCCATCATCATATTACAGCCTAGATTGCTATTTCCTTCGGTAATATAGGTTTTACCTGTCAAATGTGGCTCAAATTAGACAACGTCAAAAACTGGTTGCAAATCTTTTGCTGTATACAGGATTTTGCTGTCAAAACATCCACAGTAAAATTGTGAGCCTTGGTATTAGCATGTTCTATTGATACCTCTCCTAACAGGACTATGGTTCTTAAGTGATCGATATCTATCTTAGATACAATTGATTAACCAAAATGTCTATTATATCACCTCCATTAACACCTCCATATGTATCTTCACCTGAATATGATGATACATTAGTCAAAAATACTTTTGGTGCAATTGCAATTACTGAATATGACAATCCTTTGATTCACTACAATCTAGAAAAACTTCCTGACTTAGGTGAGGATGAAGTTTTAATCAGGAACCAAGTGGTTGGATTGAATCCAATTGATTGGAAGGCAAAGAAATATCGGTTTGGAATATATCACTTTCCTTGGATCAATGGAAGAGAAAGTAGTGGGGTGGTAGTTAAACAAGGCGACAACCGGACTGATCTTTTAGGTAGAAAGGTTTTTATTGCTAGTACAAGTTATCGAGATAACAGAACAAGTACCTTTCAAGAATACACTGTTATGAATAAAAATTTGGTTTGGAAGCTTCCTGAAAAGATTTCTTTGGAACAAGGTGCCACGCTTGGGGTCGGACTAGTGACAGCAAGTGTATTGATAACCAAGAGTTTTGGATTTGACCTCAGTCCTGGTGAACCGAAACAAACATTAATTATTTGGGGTGGATCAACCGTGGTTGGCATATATGTTTCACAAATAGCCAAACACCTTGGATTCACTGTAATTTCCATAGCTGGTAAGAATAATCAAACTTACCTACTTGAAGAAACCAAAGTTGATAAGGTTATAGATCGAACATTTCCATTAAATTTAATTAAGGAAGAGGTCTTTTCTTACTTGAAAGACAAGCAAATTGAAGAAATCAAGTTTGGAATTGATTGCGTCTCTAAAGAGACATCACTACAACTAATCGAAATTTTATCAGATTCAAGAAATCAAACAAAGTCCAAACCGGAATTTGTTGGTGTGGTTTCTCAGCCTAAAGGCATCGATTCAGTTACAATAAAAGAGTTGAAAATTAAAGAATTTCATGAAAACCTTGAATTTGGCTCAACTCTTGTAAAGGATACTTCTACTTTATTGAATGAAGGTAAAATTAAACCAATTAGATATAGGCTATATCAAGGTGGACTCGAAGGTATCATTAGCGGATTACAGGATTTGGAGGCGAATGGAGCATCTGCAGAGAAGTACGTTGTCCAAATTTTATAGTTGGATATTTAATAAACATTTATTTGTAAAACATATATGGCATATTTAGCTATAGTTTAGTTCTTCAAGATATTTATCAAACTCTTCTTTGTTGTAAGTATCAGTCCACCTTAACTTATGCGCAGGGTGAGATGGTAAAAGAAACTTGGCATCGTCTCTCTTAGTACCGAAGAGCTGTTCTCTGAAACTGAGAGGACTTGCATCTTTTGTCTCTGGATAATCATCCCAAACTAAACCTCTTCTTTGGAGTTCTGGTACTAAGTACTCAACAAGTTCTTCGAAGGCTAGTGGAGCAACAGTATAGGCAAAATTGAAACCATCAACACCTGAGACATTAACCCAGTGTTCTATCTGATCTGCAGCCAGTTTGGCAGTTCCATGAATCACAGGACCAAGGCCACCCACTGTGATTTGACTGGCAACATATTCCCTTGTCTTTTTCAAACCCTCAGGTTCACCTGGAGCAGCTTTAGTCCAATTTTCTGCAAATCCTCTAACAGCATTAACTTTGCTTTCTCTTAATTCTTCATCCTCTTGGAATTGGCCAATATCAATACCTGTCCATCCACTGAACAATGCTTGAGCTCCTTCCAAGTCACCGTGTGATCTATAATCTTTGTACTTCTCTTCGGCTTTTTGATCAGTTTCGCCAATTATAACTGTAATTAGTTGTAAAAACTTAATTGACCCCTCTTCTCTACCATACTTCTCTTTGGCTAAATTCTTTATATCATCAATTTGAACTTTTAGAGCCTCAGGAGTAAATGTAGTGATGAACACCACTTCTGCATTTTTTGCAGCAAAATCACGACCTGATTTGGAAGTTCCGGCTTGTAAAATCACTGGTAACCTTTGTGGGGTTGGTTCAGTAATACTTGGGCCAGGAACCACAAAGTATTTTCCTTTATGATTAATTTGCCTAATTCTTTCTGGCTCAGCATAAACCCGTCTTTTCTTATCATTCACCACTGCATCGTCTCTCCACGAGGATAAGAAAAGATCATAAACTACCTTAATGTATTCACTTGCTCTTACGTATCTTTCATCATGTTCAAGTAAAGGCTCATTATTAAGAAGGTTTCTAGAAGCACTATCCAAATAAGAAGATACAACATTCCAACCAACTCTTCCATTTGTCAAATGGTCTAAAGTTGCCAATCTTCTGGCGAAATGATATGGAGCTTCACTGATAGTGCTGAAAGTTAACCCAAAAGTGAGATTGTCTGTAACCGCAGCCATTGCAGAGATAACAGCACTTGGCTCATTTACGGGCCATTGTGAAGCTGATCTTATTGCAGGATCGAGATTATTGGGACCATTGTAGACATCGTAGCCTCCTAAGACATCAGCTAGAAAAACAGAATTGAACTTTCCTTTCTCCAAAAGTTTGGCTAAATTAGTCCAATACTCGATTGATTTATAGCCAACAGCCTTGTGGTCATCTGGATGTGTCCAAAGACCTGGGTTTTGGTGACCAATAGTGCCCATTTCAAAGGCATTGAGAATAAGTTTTTTAGTTTTGGTATCTTGAGTCATATTGTAATTGAGTGAATTTTAGAGGAAATTTAGTTGAACCTTTGATCTTATGTATACTTTAAGAGTGGAAATTTATATCCAATCACGCAATTACAGGTTATATTGTTATCCAAACCCATGTAAGAGACCAAAGTATGGGCTTTAAGTCATAATTTGACACCTCTCATATCCTGAAAGGTGTGGCATATCATGTGAAATTGTCAGATTTAACAATAGTTCGCAGATCTAAATAATTCTCGTGTATGTAAGGCTGAATTGATTGTTTCTTGATAATTCGTTCCAAGATGAGAGTTCCAAAAAGGATATATGGGCCAATCCACACTTCAACCATCGATCATTGGTCTATGCAAACGGATTGTGCAACGAAGACTGATTTTTCAGGCTATATGCCGCATATGAGCTAATAACTACAAATATTTATGCCATTTGAAGTTAATATTGAACTCTATCGCAAACAATTGCTGAAAATTACTTACTACTTTAAGAATACGATTGTCTGTTACACCATATAACTGGATATCTGGTAACAGTAGAACTAAGTCAATTCTTTATTTGATCTATATTGAGGTGGTATGAAATGTTTTAGCTTGAAAACAATTGCCCTAGTCCTAGTCCCAGTAGAATTCTACATTCGGATAGGTTTTGCAACCTAGTAGCTTAAGGAGTCTGTATGTATGTATTCACCCTCTAAGAAATTTCCTGTATGTTGCGACTGATAAGAGAAACGAAGTCCTGTATGTTCTTAATCTTCTATACGCAGTCCTGAGCACGTTGCTCATAATTATTTTAAATACTTAATTAAAGAATCTTAAATATAGCAGTTAAATCGGGGTCCCCGTGCTAATTGTACCCTATTTATACTAATTATCTCACGATATATTTTAAACGTTCATCCTTGAAAAAACTGAAATCTTTGAAATTGATTTTAAGTTAAGTATCATTCTATAATTTGTAATTTTCTCGTAATTATGCAAATACTAGTCCAGTTTCATGACCAGTTTTTTTTTTTTTAAAAAAGCACCCAACATATCACCAATAAACAGCACCAAGTACTAGGACAATATAGACATCTTTAACTATACCTATAGACAATTATAGAGAAGAATAGACTCCCATCCTTTCCGCTTTTTGTACCACCTTGAGCGTTGGCTCGTTCGCTTAAGTAGAAGTAGATGCACCTGTATGCACACCAGCTTCCCAAGGCTTAGAATTCAATTTAATCTTCTCCAGATCTACAAACGGTTCCAATATCGTAACTACCATGCATTAACAGAGATGTCGATATCGATATCGAAGACTCCGTCAAACAGAAGCATAGCTTCATCTGTGGCTGAGAGGAACAGCTTGGCTCTTGAGTATATTGTTGATGGGTTGGAACATCCCGCCGCTTCCGATCCTTTGATTGATATCTTACACCAGGCCAAGCTTCAAAGAGAGAAAGAAAAAAATTATAAGGACGACAATGACAAGCCTTTGAATAGAATTATCAATATACTCAAGTATGCATTCAATATGGACGACCTTAAGAAGAAGAAAAAGAAGGAAAAAGAGGAGGAAAAAGAAGAAGAAGAAGAAGAAGAAGAATTAGAGCAAGATGAGCAAGAACAAGAAGACCAAAAGACCAAGAATGAGAATGAGAATGACCATAAAGAGACGGTTAGAAAGGATGAGCATATAGAAGCGGAGAACAAGGAGAGAGAGGTTAAGTTGGACCAACCTCAACCCAGTAAACAAGAAAAAAAAGAGGTGGTAGATGAGGATGGTCAAGAAGATGACGATGATGACAGTGACACTATAGAGTATCATGGTAGCAATGATATCACTGCAGATGAAATTATTGCTAGAGAAGACAGAAGTATAGATGCCCAGTTGGAGTCTAACCAAGGTTATAATGATTCTGATGACTCAAAGAGTCTTGAAAGTGCCAATAGAATGGCCAGAAGTGCTACATGGGGTGCTATATTCTATTTGATCACCACTGATATTCTTGGTCCAAATAGTGCCCCATGGGCTATTGCTCAGTTGGGATACATTCCTGGAGCATTATTATTCTTTACCTTTGGTATCATGGCGGTTTACACCGGGTTTCTTCTTTGGAAAATGTTTATCCACTTGGAATCGGAAAAATATCCCCTAAGAAGTTATGGTGACCTTGTAGGAAGAGTATGTGGTGAAAAGGTGAGATATGTTGTTGATATACTTCAAAGTGTTCAGTTGTTATGTAATGTTGCTGTCATTCTTCTTGGAAATGGCCAAGGACTCTACCAGATTACCAAGGGCCATGGTTGCTTTACTGTTTTGGTATTTGTTTGGGCTTTTGTGGGTATGTTTCTTGGTCAAATTAGAACTTTGCAAAAGTTCGGTTTCATAGCCAATGGTGCAGTTTGGATGAATGTATTTGTCATTATTGTTACCATGGTTTGTGTATCTCAGATGCCACCAAATTATGAGGCTGCCAGTGGTGTTCCAAAAGGTCCAGTTATCACTCAAGCAATTGTTAATGGTCAAACAGAAATTCTGTTTGATAGAAAAGTAGAAGCTTGTATGATGATTGTTTATTCTTATGATGGTGCATTAGTGTTCATTGAATTCATGGCTGAAATGAGAAGACCATTTGATTTCTGGAAAGGTATGATTAGTGCTCAATTATTTATCTTTTCAGTATACCTTCTTTATGGATTGTTTGTTTACTCCCAAGTTGGTCAATTCGTTTCTAATACTGCAAATGAAAGTATCAGTAGTTATCCTTTTCAAACACTTACAAATACTGTGAATTTAATTTCTGCCGGTATTGCTGCTGGTCTTTATGCAAATATTGCAATTAAAGTAGTGTATACTACTTTTGTTGAAAAGATGTTTCATGTAAGAAGTCTTGAAGAACAAACTCAAGTTTTTCTTACTCTCAAGATTGGTAAATTCAAAGCAAATTTAACTGCAGAAAGATTAATTTGGTCAGTTAGTGTGGTTACTTATTGGTCAGTAGCATTTGTTGTAGCATCAGCGGTCCCTGCCTTTTCAAGTTTATCAAGTCTTGTTGGAGCAATTTGCATTTTACAATTCACTTATACATTTCCTCCAATGGTTAAAATTGTTCTTGACATGAGAATGAGTGATCTTCATCATAATCCAAACACTAAGGATAAATGGTATCATCCAAGAAGAGTATGGATTGCATACAAGTATTTCGCTTTCAGAAATACGGTAAATTTTTTATTATTTTTGGCTTCATTAGCCACGGTGGGTCTAGGTATTTATTCCAGTACTGAAGCGCTCAAACAAGAGTTCCATGATGGTACAACTGCAGCGTTTAATTGTAAATCAACACTTAGTTGATAGATAGAGTTTTTTTTTTCCCCAATTTTTTGCATACATACGAATTTACGGAGAAATAACAGTTTGACTGTTTGTTATTCATATATATATTTAAATTATTGTAATACCTTTCAAAAAGTTACTATGAAGACTTTAAAAGGTCAATTCGTAAGAGCCAAGAAAACTTTCATAAAACTTTCACATGTAAATTGAAAGTAATAAACCACTAAATTGTAAACAACAAAATGAATAACTACCATTGATAATGCCACAAAACCTTGACCTTAGATATCTGGGGTACGTTAGACCCAAGAAAAGATTTTAAAGTCCAATTAATCAGCGATAACGATGTTACATAGCAAGAAGTTGATTATACAGTAGAGGTGAATCAGATTAATAAGCACTAAAGCTGGCCAAGACTTTTGAAAGTCCTTCAAATACATCAACATGTAAGCAACGCCAAAGAACGCATCAAAAAATCTATGTTAAAAAACATGTTGTATTATTATGTTAGAAGCAAGTAACCTGCAGTATGTTGTGAAAAGGAAGATATCAATCAGACCCATAGATTTAAGGCAATAGAAGACGGGTATTGGATATTAAAGGCTTAAAACCGTTCAGCCGTTCCGCAATACTAGATAGTAAAAAGTTATGAGTGTAACTATTATTGTTGATAAATCCGCCACTCACTAGGCTACGGATTAAAGGGATCCGATATACAAGAGATAAGGTACTGAGTCAATGGAAGCATTTACCTACCACCACCAGGTTTGGCCTATTATGGAAAATCACAAGTTATAGGGTATTATCTGCAGGTCAAGTAGAAGCACATTTTGGTGACATTGCATCAGCACATATGCAAAGAAAATGGTATGAATAAAGGTGATTACCAATCCCCAAGACCTTTTAACACATCTAAAGCTACAACAATCGTATCTAAAGATCTAATAATATCTTATGACAAACCTTCCACGTTTTTCCTACTGAAAGACCACATTTCCAGGTGGCAATTGAGAAACCTCATCGAAAATGCACATCCTTCGGTGCGACCTCCAGCAATAGTAAATTTTCGTTAACCAGAACAAACCAATCTGGTTGTACAGCCTTGTTTTTTTAGTACTAGTAGTCATGAAGCTTTGTTCCAATTCTGTTAAAGATGCATTTACGGTAGTCTTAGTGGTGAATCGCATCACATGAGTCTTGGTGAGTCAACCCCCTTGCCATTTTCGAGTGCTATTTTTTGGCAGGTCCGTGTAGACGCGTAGACTCCGACCCGCTAAAGCCGTATTTTGGCTTCTGCAAAACTGTCAAAGCGCAAACAGGAATGAATTAGTAAGAACAATAAACATCGGTTAAGGTGATTCACCTATCAAAATGAGGCGCGGCTATGGGTACTTGGTCGGAATTGTGATGTGCATCAGATTGTATGGGGTAGCCTAGATTTTTGATAATTAACCATTAAGGTAGACATTTCTAGCATTGGTTGGTGATACTAATTAAAGGGAAGTAGGGATGAAAGTGGGAATCTACACTTATCCTTGTTTGCTTAGATGTTATTGTTAATAGACGTTTGGTTTACAGTCAAAAGCCACCACTGCTAAAATCTCAGATTGCTTAAACGCGATGCAGTAGAACCCTTGAACAAACGCACATATGTAATTTTTTTCATGCAATTAATAAGCAAAAACGGTGTGATTCACCAACTGTGAGCAATTTGTAATAAATTCGCTTGTAATTCTATGTATCGTATATGCAAAACCGGTTGGGAAACCTACAGGAACGCAACCTCGGACCCCGGAAGTCATCCTTGCCAAACATTATTTTATAATTTTTGTTTTGTTACTTTGTTTCAGCCTTTCCATTTCGCCATCCAAGCGAGTCATTTTGCCATGATTAACTGCAATCTTAACCCACTATTAACACTATATGATTTATTATCGGAGATAAATTAGTAATCGTGTACCTTTCCCGGAACTTACATATCTATGATTCACTGATCAATTTCCCAATTGGTATTTTTTTTTTGCTTTAGCTTATGTATTTGTAAGTCTCTTTGCATTAGATCGAAATATAAATTCAACTCATCTCCCATCTCTACTTTAAACTTTTTTAAACCTATAGAGAAAACAAAACTTCCAACAACCAATAATTAACACTTACCCTTCAACAATTAACAATTAACAATTCATAAATATGCATTACAGATTTATGAGAGATTCCTTCTTTGGAAGGACCATGTATCACCTTTCAGGTAAGAAGCTTTTCATTCATCATGAAGAACATCCAGACTACGTGATTCCAGATCAATATCAAATTGGATACGTTGCTCCAAAGGAACAAATCGAAAATAATGAAGATGGTGAACCATCAGAATCCAATACTCCAGCTGAAAAAGGTGAATCCAACCAATCACTCTCTGATTCTTCAAGTAATACTGTGACTAAAGATGAACATGTGTTTGTCGATTGGGATGGACCTGATGACCCAGAAAATCCTCAGAATTGGCCATTTTATCAAAAGGCGTTCTTTATTTTTGAAATCGGTTTCTTGACTACTTCTGTCTATATGGGTTCTGCTATTTATACTCCTGGTATCCAAGAAATTATGGAACAATTTAATGTTAATCAAACCAAAGCTGCTTTGCCATTGACTATGTTTGTTATTGGTTATGGTCTTGGTCCAATGGTATTTTCTCCAATGTCTGAAAATGCTGTTTTCGGTAGAACCTCAATTTATGTCATTACTTTGTTCTTCTTTTTCATTCTTCAAATTCCTACTGCATTGGCAAAGAATATTGCTTCTTTGAGTGTTTTAAGATTCCTTGGTGGTGTTTTTGCTTCTCCTGCTTTGGCTACTGGTGGTGCCTCAGTTGTTGATGTTTTGTCTATGCCATACGCTCCAGTTGGTATTGCTAGTTGGGCTATGGGTGCAGTTTGTGGTCCTTCATTAGGTCCATTAGTTGGTTCAGCTTTGACTGTTGCAGGTGGTTGGAGATGGACTTTCTGGTTCATGGCAATCATTAGTGGTACTGCCTTATTGACCCTTACTTTCTTGTTACCTGAAACCTTTCCAAAGACCTTACTTTTAAGAAAAGCAAAGAGATTGAGAGCTAAAACTGGTAATGAAAAAATTACTACTGAAGATGAAGTTGCTAACTCCACATTAACTGCTAAGGATGTTGTTATCGAAACTTTATGGAGACCAATTGAAGTCGCCCTTTCTGAACCCGTTGTCTTCTTAATTGATATTTATATTGCCTTGGTTTACTCTATTATGTACCTTTGGTTTGAAGCTTTCCCAATAGTTTTCCTTGATGTCTACAAATTCACTTTAGTTGAAATGGGTGTCAGTTATGTTTCCATTATGATCGGTATTGTCATTGGTTGTATCTTATACTTAATTTGGGTCAAGAAAGCTTTTACTGATAAATTGTTAAGTGGACAAATGGTTCAACCTGAAGTCTTTATTCCCGTTGCTATACTTGGTGGTGTAATGATGCCAATTGGTGTCTTCATCTTTGGTTGGACTGCAACTCCAAGTATTCATTGGATTGTCCCAATGATTGGTGCTGCTATTTTTGCAATTGGTGCTTTCCTTATTTTCCAAACTTTGTTTAATTACTTGGGTATGTCTTTTTACAGATACTTGGCCTCTGTTTTCGCTGGTAATGATTTGTTTAGATCACTCATTGCTGGTGTTTTCCCATTGTTTGGTCACTCCTTATTCTACAACATGAAGACTGATAAATTCCTTGTCGGATGGGGTAGTTCTGTTGTTGGTTTCATTGCAGTTGGTATGATTTTGATTCCAGTACTCTTCTACCTTAATGGTCCAAAGTTGAGAGCTAGATCTAAGTATGCCAATTAAACAATTGGTTTTTTTCAATTAGCTTTAAAGTTTAGAGTAGTAGTTGTTCGTTGTTAACCTCTACTAAAGCTCATAATATCGTCATGTAAATAGTGAGTATGTTCGTTTAATAATAATAATAATAATAATAATAATAATAATAATAATAATAATACAATTTAATAATTAACTAAAGAATGTAAGCTTCAAAAGAAAGTCATTTAATAATCCCATTGTCAAAACAAATACAAATTCAAGGTCCATCAGTGAACCAAAGTTCGAGTGTTGATATACAAAACTATGAATTGGGAAGTAAAGATGCTGCAAAAATCCCGACCAATAACCAACTAAAATTTAAAAACCACCTAAACAAACGTGGAAAAGATAACGGTTGAGTTTGTTGAATCCATGAGTCTTACAAACGCTATTTTCTTCATGGTTTGAAACAAAGGAGAAGAGATGCTCATATCTGTGATGTTGAACATAATCTGCAATAGCTACGGAGAAATGCAAAAGAAGAAAATTAGCTTGTATGAATTTGCAACCTAATATTTTTTGTTTAAGAGCCTGTTGTTCTATTTGCAGGACCATTAGCTATGCTTTTTTTGGAGTATACACTACTTAATGTATTTGGTCACAGTATCTAACAGGGCTTCTGAAAGAGCAGCAATGAAAACCTATTATCTAGTCCTAGGTGATTTATACAAACTTAGGAAGATATTTACTATCAATGGCTATAATGGTAGTAAACTTGTTCTACATATCTCATAATCTGAAATCTTTGATGAATATTCAAATATAAATTATTGAGCAGTACTAAAACTAACATTTGGGATATAAAAATCATAGTAGTACCCTGTCTATTATGAGTATAGCCGGACGAACGGCTTACTTTGCTCATATTCTTATCTGCCTATCAGGGTCAATTGTAATCATGATAAGAATCGATCTGTCAGCCTTCGATGGTGGTGGTCATGTTATCTTTGACTGCGGTTAACCCCCCCCCCCCCCCCCCATGACGTAGTGCACCAAAAAAGATTATGGGTAGATTACCATGCAGTACAGATGAAAGGTACAACATAAATATATAGTAATAATTGATCACCGAGTTGCCTGTTATAGATGAACCTGGCTACTGATGTTTCGATACGAGCAGTGATAACCTCGTAAAGGAGGATAACGTTGATATTCAACAATTCGAAGGTTTAGGATACGAGCTTAAAATGTTACACTTTTGCTATGAAAAAACAGTATAACAACTCAGTCAATGGAGATCATACTATCGTTTAATAAATATACAAATAGGTACGTATATAGTGTTGAGCAAAGATATAGGGCTGTGGTTGAAAACACAGTACATCATTCAATTGGTATAGGCTTAGCAGAAGTTAGAAATGCGGAACTGATCATCTCGTAAACCCCTTAAAAAATATGTAAATCCGCGCTGTTTAAAGTTAAGTAGTTCAGTACAACTTGTGGACTATAAATTAGCCTAAGATCCACCATCTTTTATAATACTATTATTTCCATCGATTCATATCTTCTGAATAGATTGAAAAATGGATAGTATATTTACTTTTATATCTCCTGATACCAAACCTCCCAAAACTTTCACCCACAAAGATAAGGTCATTGTGGCAATTGGTGTATCTATTTCTGGGGCTATTATGATCTTTGTTTTGGTGTATAAGCTACGTATTGTGCTTTCAGGGTCATCAAGCTGTTATTCATGGCAATATTCAGATCGATTTAACTTTGCAAGAAATGGGTTTGATTGGATAAGATACGATTGTCCCCAAATTTGTCAAGATTGTCTTCTGAATATGAAGAAAAAGGTAGTAGGTGAAAGACCTACATCTCAAAGAAGCAAAAGGAATCGTAACTATTCTGTTACTGAAGTACCGAAAGATTCGCTTGGGTCTCATGATACAGGGTCTATATTACCAACGTATAATAAGGTAGACTCACCACCACCTGCATATTTAAAATTAACTTGAAATGTGATGTAAACAACTTGAACTGTGAATTTGAATAAAGACTTACGAGTGTATTGTAATACAGATTTTTTGGGGGGCTTATATTAATATTTTAACCCATTACTATTTATATGCCCAGGATGGAATTACAGGTATAATTGCACTTTCGCTGATTGATGAAAGTATTGAAATATTATTGTTGATAACAATAGCAAAAATTTAAAAATTTGTTAAATATTCAAAAATATTTGTGATTTACTAATAATTCTATTAGAGTAGAAAATGCTATTTCTGACCAGGAATGAGACCCTATTTTGAATTGAGTAAGTCAATTTCTTATGAGAAAGAAATAAGTATGGGGTTAATAAAAGCACGTGCAAGATCACATGTCACATCTGGATTTCCAAATTAACCATGCAGTACTGTATCAACATAGATTAATGTAGGCAGCTAAGTCGCCCGAGCCATGAGTGTCTGACAGTTGACAAACATAGTTTTGATTAGAATACAGTTTATATCTTCATAAAATATAAATTTATTGCAGTATGGGTTTTTCTGAGTATTGCAGTATGGGTTTTTCTGAGTATTGCAGTATGGGTTTT
>JAJLZJ010000065.1:0-62452 GCA_030572155.1 Suhomyces taliae | reverse complement strand
CTCTCTCTCTCTCTCTCTCTCTCTCTCTCTCTCTCTCTCTCTCTCTCTCTCTCTCCCTCGATTTCCAATGCCAATAACGCTACAACATCAATCGTATGTTCTACTAGGACTAGTCTACAAGTAGTTTGTAATCTTTCATATAGTCATTTATTGCATATTTCTAATACCTCCAGGGTTTAGTTTTGGATCTTGACTTCCTTATCTTCTTCAATAGACAAGACATGTTCATTACCCAGGATAGTGTTGGTATGGATTTCTGGCAAGTTAACAGCGAAACCCTTGATCAAAGTAAATTGAGTAGTAACCTTACCACCTAATTCCAGGATCTTTTCTTTCAAACCAGAAACATCAGCATCAGAAGCAGTATCCTTAAAGGTGACAATGTAAGACTTAAGGGTGGTCATTTGGACGGAGGGATTCTTGAGGGATCTAAAGGAGGACAATAACAAAACAAGCAGAAAAACAATTAAACCAATGTATAATACCAGTTTATTTAGCATAGATTTGTAGGAATATGTTAGACCTTTATAGTAAAAGTTGGGTAAGATTTTAAGATAAGTACTATTTGCTTTGCCACTGTGTGATGGTGGAACGGGGCCTCAGGATTTCCTCAATCCCAAAATAGCAATATTCCCTAATTGAGTCACCAAATGCCTATCATTGCATTGCGGATGTTAAAATGATACCATATGATCAGAATTGGTAGAGTTATTTCTTCTGGATAAATATAATGAGCTACTTTACGTCATTGGATCGATTCTTGAATAAGATTCGGAGGAAGGGGTTCTTATTGTATACTGTATTGATCGTGGGAACAACCGCGTACTTGATGTATGCGGTGTCCAATATTATTCCACCACCACCACCACCTCCTTCAGCATCAAAAAAGAAAGAGAAGCCACAGAAAAAAAGGGTTAAAAGTAAAAGATCCAAATCATCCAATGAAGGTGATTCATTCCATCCTGTTGATACTTGGACCAAACGTGAATTGTACAGTTATTTGGTCAATGAAAATATTTATCCAGATATAAATGAAGATTTAGAGATAGTTAGGCGACAAGCCATTAATATTTATGAAAGCAAACGTCGTGAAGCTGAAAGATTACACGAAGAATCATTGAAAGCTACCGAAGACTCCAATGGTGCTAGTTCTAGTGAGCTTGAGCAATTAAGCTGGGCAGCTAGGGAAGCAGCACTTGTTACTGAGAGAGAAGCCGCGTTGGCACAAGCAGCGTTCGCAGCCAGTCTCGCAACTCCAACGGAAGAACAACATCATATCAATGAGTTGAATTTGGCAATGAATGAAGATAATTTCAATCCTATCGCATAAAAGCTAATCAGAATAGAAGTTAGCTACTATTATTACTATGTTTATTACCATAATCTCAACCAATTTACTACTGGCACGAGCAATGGTGGTTGCTGGATCAGTTCATTTTTTTTTTTGGTTACACAATTGTGGCTAGGTTGGTAATGTTAGTAACCTTCAAGGTGCGAGAGTCAATTTTTTTACCTAGGTGGTTTTTAATTTGCTCTACAGTTATATAAATCAGACATTCCCCAGTAAATGTAAAAGTTATAAAAGTTATTTATATGTAATTAGTGGTAGAAAATGTCATATAATTGATTCCAGCTACAACAAGAGGGAAAAAAAAATTCGTATCAGTGTATTGGAACAAGTCTTGGGATTGGGACTGCCTCAAACGAGCCAATGCCTCGATTCGCAATCACTGTCTAAACCGGAATTATCCAAAGCTCACCAAGCAAACTACAAAAATAATAAGACAAATTTACTAAAGGGAATTCGAAATCTCCAAATTGAAAAAAAAAAATGAAAACTACCACAGAGCAAACAGGACCTAATTCATCGCCTTATTGCCGTACTAGTTAGACTAACCTTTAACGGTATATGATTGGATTGAATTAACTTATTTGCTTTTCTGGAAAGACACGAAGTTACCCGGCCGTCCCTTACTCCTAAGCGGGGATCCCGTACTCCCCCTCTACTGGCTGTCTGTGTGCCTGTATTTCACGTGAGCTTGGTGATTTCCCTTAGTCATACAGCAAACCGCTTATAAATGGCCCATTTTCCTTGCTTTATCTGATTTTTTTCTCTATTACAAATTATACATTAAAAATGGTCAAAGCAGGTACGTAAATCAGTAATTGGGACCCAATTGAGATGAATTGAGTAGGAATTGATATCCAATGGATCAATTCCTTAATCAAAGACGTCGAGTTTGAGTTTGATTGAAGTTGTGAAAAATCGGATGCGACGGCAATTGAAATTGTGGACCCTTTTTATCAACTCAATTGGATGAATAGATTTCAATTGAAATTCTGAATTTTTCCAACTAACATAATAGTTGCTGTCTTAAGAGGTGATTCTAAGGTTTCCGGTGTCGTTAACTTTTCTCAAGAAAAGGAAAGTGACCCAACTACTATTACTTGGGAAATTGCCGGTAATGATGCTAACGCTTTAAGAGGTTTCCACATCCACACCTTTGGTGACAACACTAACGGTTGTACTTCTGCTGGTCCTCACTTCAACCCATTCTCCAAGGAACACGGTGCTCCAGAAGATGACAACAGACACGTTGGTGACTTAGGTAATATCTCTACTGATGCTTCCGGTGTTGCTAAGGGTACTAAGCAAGATCTTTTGGTCAAGTTGCTCGGTCCAAACTCTATCCTTGGTAGAACTGTCGTTGTCCACGAAGGTACCGATGATTACGGTAAGGGTGGTCACGATGACTCCAAGACTACTGGTCACGCTGGTGGTAGACCTGCCTGTGGTGTTATTGGTTTAACCCAATAAGCGTAAGTACTACGACGATATGAATACTATTGAAATATGAAAAAGAAATCAAACCAATAATATTGTAGCAGTAAAAATTAAAAAGAATTGAAAATCTGATAAAAGTAGTACTATGATTTTTATGAAATTTATAACGTACCTGAACTGAAATGCAAACCGAAATCTGTTTTAATAAGATATAAAAACACATTCAGGGCTTTGTCTATTATTCCACCTGTAAAAGAAATTAGCAGAAGTGGCTTAAGTTGAGATTTTAATAGTTCGAGTAAGGTACATCAAACCCTTATGAATAAACAGAAGAAAAATTAAACGAATGTCTGGAATACGTTAGTTTGACGGATTGACGGATAGTTCAATTGACAGGTCTAATTGATGCCGCAATGGTGCGGCGAGCCAAGTAATTAATTTACCATTTGCCTGATTTACATTAAAGTCTTATAAGTCACTCCACTTAACTTTTTTATAAATCTAAAAACATCTAATATTCAATACCAATCCCGCTTTTTTTTTTATTCCGATACCTTTTACACCCAATAGATCTCAACCCAAATTATTGCAGTCAAATCCCCGTTTGACAAATTAAACCACAATATACCAATTAAGGGCGATCAATTTTAGGTCCAGTTTATTGTTAAATATCCAATCAATATAGAGACTTTCCGTCTAAATCAACCATTACTTACGATCGTAAGCTATTCCCGTGGATTATGAGGAATGCGGATCCATCAGGGGGCCACATACCTTTACGGATCCCCACGTTTAGCCTGATAGAGATTTATATCCTCCAAAAATTATATTGTTTCATTCGTAAATTGATTACCCGTGGGCTCTCTTAACTTTCTGTCTTCAACCGTGCGGCACTATCTATTGTTCAATATTGCAGCCATATATAAGGACTGATACCGATACAAGTTTCAAGGACATCAATAACAAAAAACAATATGTTCAAGGCTCTTGTTCTTCTTGCCCTGGTGGTTAGCGCTATTGACACCACTCTCACTGAATGTACAACTTACACCACTACAGAAGTGGTAAGTTACACTACTGAGTATTATGTGGTTAATGATATTCCAGCTTCTGAAGCTGATGAAGCTCATGAATTTCCTTTTGAAAGCTGTCAATCCTTCTTCAAAAGTCCTTATGATTCTTTCTCTTGTAACAATAAGACCGCTATTCCAGATGAATACTCTTGTTGTTTCGAAGATTATGGTATTTTAATGCTGACTCAATTTTGGGATTTTGATCAAGATTTATTATCGATTGCAAAATCTAACAATACTGCTAAAATTCAAGCAGCCGAAGCTAATTTGACCAAACCAAATGATGTAGGTAAGTCTTTCACAATTCATGGACTTTGGAACGATTTATGTGATGGTAGCTACAAGCAAAATTGTAACCCACCATTAGAAATCAGTAATGATAAGGATAACATCACTCACGTTATTGTTGATGAATTCAAGGAAAAAGAACTTTATGATTTTATGATCAAATACTGGGTCAATAACGACAAGTCTAATGTTCCAAACGGTGGGTCAATTGCTTTATGGGAACATGAATACAACAAGCACGGTACTTGTATGAACACTTTATTACCAAAATGTTTCACTGGTACTTATACCAGATACGAAAATACCGTTAACTTCTACAAGAAGGTTGTTGAATTATTCAAGAACCTTCCAACTTATGATTTCCTTGCTGGAGAAGGTATTTACCCAACCCTTAGCAAGCAATACAAATTGTCTGATGTTAAGGGTGCCTTAGCTAAGAATCACGCCAACAAGCAAGTTTACGTTGGATGTCTTAATGGATCTATTGATGAGATCTGGTACTACCACAACCTTCACGGTAGTGTTTTGACTGGTGACTACAAGCCAATTGACACTATCACTAAGGATACTTGTCCTGAGAATGTCTGGTATATTCCAAAGACCGAACCATAATTCATTTGTATCTATGGTAAGGTAGGAAGAGGAGTAATTTTATCTATAATCTAATTTTAATCTTATAGTGCATGTCATGTCGCGACTCCTCGGTGATTGAAATTGCACTCAAATAACCAAATAATGGCGCAGAAAACTACTCACGAAAACCTGTTTTGATCTGATACTATTTCGTGGAGTTTATATAGCCTTTCTAGATATATAAAAGTAATAAATATTGATTGTTTAGTAGTATATCAGTAGTAGATTTCAAGATGGATATTATTGGTAGTATTACCAGGGAAAAAAAAAGAAGCTATATATAGCAACCAAGAGTTATTGAAATTTTACGGTTATTGATGGAAAAGTATACGATAAGATAGTGTCCTTAAAAAGATCCTCAAAGCTCCAAACTAGTCAAAAGAGTGGTTTGGATAACCAAACCGTTGATGGGTTGATGGGTTCTCAATTTTACTAAACCCGATTATTTTGACACTAGTGCATAAATATGGCCTGTGATATTTTATAAACCCGAATCGAGGAAAATTCAAATACCGAAATCGAAACACGAGTAAACAGGTGTTTCAGTGTACTAAGCTACTAAAATTGAGGAAAATTTGACATGACATGAATGTCCTAGATCAGTTATTTGGTGGATGGTGTTTGAAATAGTTCGTATTACTATCAGTTAGTATCTCAGAGCTTTTTGTTGGCTCATCTCATTCTGATCAATGCTCATAAGCCGTAATTTTGGATTGCCGGAGCAACCTTTTTTTCCCCCACTATGGTAAGTAAATTAATTGCATTGCGTACAGTAATAAATTTTTTTTTTTTGTATATTGGCGTATTCAGTCACTGGTCATACACATACAATGCAACCTATGATCTCCTACTATATACAATGTATTATTTTTAGATCACCATTGGGGTTTAAGATATAGCGGATATTCACAAGAAAAAGTCTATTCCATCAGCAAAAAGATATTTTTAGCTAGGTATCAATAGGATCAGAAATCAGAAATCAGAAATCAGAAATCAGAAATCAGAAATATCGAAACCTCGTTTTTTTTTTTTGATAACACACCCACCGCTAATAACCACAATTCTTGAGATCATCCAGCACATTATTAATATCTATCGATACACGTATAATATAATTATTTACATACATACATACTTTGTAACCGAATTGTACATACTTGTCGTACCATCGTTCAGTACAGTATAACTATAACCTTTCCTAGATGGCTAAGGTGCTTTCTTTCGCGTGTTTGGTACCTCACTATTTCTTTTACCCACTGCCTCATCGACGCACCTTAGTGTGCAAATCCCGAAGGCTGAGTTCATAATACCATCGCTATATCTTGGCATTTGACAAGAATTGGAGGGGAGTGTTGTTGCAATAAATACCATCATTTTATACCTTATCAGGTTAAGGGGTATTCTTTTTGTTTTACAAATGACTCAAGTTCAAATCCCGAAATATATAATCTCGGTATCTTCTCCACATTTTTGCTTCTCCCTTTTTTCTTTTATAATCCCCTTTTGGTTCGGCTTTTGACCTCGTTTTTTTCTTTCTTTAAATTGGAATTTTATTTTAAACCTGTTTGCATCTTTTGAGGCCGCATGGTTTCCCAAACAGTCACTGATTCACCTATACGATATCAAAAAGATCGCACAGTGATCTCCCAAATACTTTGATTGAATTCTATCCTATTACTTATTTGCTAGTCGAAAGAAAGAACATACACCGATCCGGGAACCTCATATCGTATCAAGTATTCTTTCTTTTTACCCCATATTCCCTAGCAATCCAGTCCCATGTCTCAAGGACTAGACTCCTTGTCTGTACCTTCTAATAGTAGTAGTGGTGGTGGTGGTGGTGGTGGTGGTGCTAGCAATAGTAATAGTACACCAACTACTCGAAGGAAGAGAGGACTTTCACTTAGATCTCAGTTATTTAATAAGACTATCCTTGGATTAGCTCAAGATCCTCAAACATCAGATTCAAAACAAAATGATTCAAATGATAATAATACTCCTCCAAAACCAAGTGTGATGTTTACCAAAGATGCTGGTCCTTCTATAGAATTACAAAATATGCCTCCACCACCTGAAATTCATGTTGAACAACCACCAGAAGGAGATGTGGACCATTCAGTTAAACATTATGAACCTTATAATGTTCTCAATTCAAATCTTAGTAGATCATCAACTCAATTATCAGTTACTTCAAGTGCTAATGAATTATCATCATTATGTTCTAAACGTGAACGTGCTGCCATGAAAAGATATAAAACAAATAATCGATTCTTAAGAAGTGTTTTAGAGATTAAGAATCAACTTTTAGGTATGAAAGAACTTCCTCCAACTGAAAGTGGTAGAATAATTCCTTTAACAACAAATCATAAATCGGTTAATGAATATTTTCAAGATGAATATTATGATCCAACAAAACAAGCATATATTGATGAAAGAACGGATTATCCTTATAAAAATAACGTCATTACTTCTTCCAAATATACCGTTTGGACTTTTTTACCAAAACAATTGAAAGCTCAATTTTCTAAAGTGGCTAATTGTTATTTTATGACCGTTGCAATCATGCAAATGATCCCTGGTTGGTCAACTACTGGTCATTATACTACCATCATTCCTTTATTAATCTTTATGTCTATCTCTATAGCAAGAGAAGGGTTTGATGATTTAAGAAGACATGGTCATGATAAAGAAGAAAATAGTAAAAGAACTAGAATCATTAAAGAAGATGAAGAATTCAATACTTATGATGCTCATTCAATTTCAACCGTCAATACTGAAACAATGTCTTTTACAGGTCAAAGTTATATTGGATCACAAGAATCTCAAAAAATTACTCAAAATGCTTCTGCTAATTCTTCATTATCAGATATCGATGAAAACAATAATAATTTCACCAATAAGGATATGATGAAACGATATAATTTAAAAGAGTATCCAATAAAATGGAGTCAACTTAAAGTTGGTGATATTGTGAAAATTCATGAAAATGATTGGGTTCCTGCTGATGTGATTGTCTTAAGTAGTAGTAATCATGAAACTCAAGAAGCATTTGTTGAAACAATGGCATTGGATGGTGAAACCAATTTAAAACCAAAAACTCCTCATATTGAAATTTCCAAGAGAGTATCTACTGTCCCAGGATTGAGATCTACAAAAGCATTATTTACGGTGGAAGATCCAAATCGTGACCTTTATAATTTTGAAGGTTCTTTCACCATTGATGGCGAAACATTTGCATTAGGACCTGATAACGTTCTTTATAGAGGAAGTATCTTGAGAAATACTAAAGCAGTATTGGGATTAGTCATTTTCACAGGTGAAGAAACTAAGAGTAGAATGAACAATCTTAAGAGTCCAAGAACTAAAGCTCCAAAATTACAAAAGAACATTAACTATATTGTTATTTTCATGGTCATGATTGTTATTTTATTATCAGCATTTTCAACTATGGCACAACGGATTGAATTTCTTAACAATAAAGATAAAGCATGGTATTTATATCAAGAAGATGCCGGTGTTGCTGCTACATTAATGGGTTTTATTATCATGTATAATACTTTAATTCCTCTTTCACTTTATGTGACTATGGAAATTATTAAAGTTATGCAATTATTATTCTTACAATATGATATTGATATGTATCATGAAGAAACCAATACCCCTGCAGATGCAAAGACTGCCACAATTTTAGAGGAATTGGGTCAAGTCGGTTACATCTTCAGTGATAAAACAGGTACTTTAACTGATAACAAAATGATTTTCAGAAAGTTCAGTGTTAATGGTGTAAGTTGGATTCATGATTTAGATATTATACTGCATGAAAGAGAACATCCTAATAGTCAAACTGTTGCTCCATTAAGTCAATCCAAATTAGTAGCTCCAAATTCTCCCGGTACTCCAAAAAATAGTTCTGATTTTAGAGCTAGTTTTGATAGTAATTCAAGATTAAGTATGTCATCAGTTGCTCGTGAAAGTCTTGAAATTTCTCGTCTTAAATCCCAATCTACTTGGAAATCAACTGCTCAGCCTACCAAAGTTCAAGATTCTGCAAGTTCATTACAATTATTAAAACATATTCAAACGCATCCCAATACTCTTTTTGCTAAAAAGGCTAAATTCTTCCTCATGAGTATTGCTTTATGTAATACTTGTCTTCCTAGAAAAGAAGATTCTAAACCATCAAATGATTCTAGTGATTCTTCATTCTCTTTAACTGAAGAAAACACACAGGATGAAGATGCCGATATTAATTATCAAGCAGCTTCTCCTGATGAATTGGCTCTTGTTCAAGCTGCTAGAGATTTGGGTTACGTGGTATTTGACAGATTAAATAAGAAATTAACCATTAAAACTTATCCGAATGGTTTTGAAGGTGAACCAAAATTGGAAGATTATGAAATTTTAGAAGTGATTGAATTTTCTTCTGCTAGAAAGAGAATGTCTGTTGTTGTCAGATTCCCTGACGGTAGAATTTTGGTTTTATGTAAAGGTGCTGATAATATTATTTTAGAAAAGTTGAAAAATGCCGATTTGGCCAAGACTAAAGCTAAGGAAATCTCCATGAATTCTGCTGATAGAAAGACCATGGAAGCTGATATAGTTTTACAATCTCGCTTATCCAAAGATTTACAATCTAGAAAGTCCATGAGTTCATTACGTAAGAGTATGGGACGTGCTCCAAGTTTAGATCGTATTGGATCTATTGATAATGTTTTATCCAATAAAGAAGATAATGAACTTGCTTCTATTGCATCCAAGGCGAGAAAATCTTTACATATTCAACAAGCCAAGAGATATAGTTTGGATTCTACCACATGTGATAATATTAATGATAACAAGGATGCCAATTCTCATGCAGTTCTTATTCCTAATGACAAGTTGTTGGTTAATGATGAATTTGTTATTGAAAAGACCTTAGAACATATTGAAGAATTTTCTACTGAAGGTTTAAGAACATTATTATATGCCTACAAATGGCTTGATAAGAATGAATATGAATCATGGTCCCAAAAGTATGCTGATGCCAAGATTTCTTTAACCGATAGAGCTCAAAAAGTAGAAGACGTTGGTGCTCAAATTGAAGTTGGCTTTGAATTGGTTGGTGCAACTGCTATTGAAGATAAATTACAAGATGGTGTTAGTGAAGCTATTGAAAAATTGAGAAGAGCCGGTATTAAAATGTGGATGCTTACTGGTGACAAACGTGAAACTGCCATTAATATTGGTTACTCTTGTAGATTGATCAAAGATTATTCTACAGTGGTTGTCCTTTCGAATGATGAGGGTACTGATGTGTTGATGGATATGATCACTTCTGCCAATCAAGAAATTCAATCTGGTAGAGTGGCTCATTCTGTGTTGGTAATCGATGGATCTACATTATCAGATGTTGAAAATGATCCTACATTATTGAGTGTTTTCCTTGAATTGTGTATCAATGTCGATTCCACCATTTGTTGTCGTGCTTCTCCTTCTCAAAAAGCCAGTATGGTGAGTGCTGTTCGTAAAATGAATAAAAAGACAGTCACTTTGGCTATTGGTGATGGTGCCAATGATATTGCCATGATTCAAAGTGCTGATATTGGTGTGGGTATCACCGGTAAAGAAGGTCTTCAAGCTGCCAGATCTGCTGATTATGCCATTGCTCAATTCAGATTCCTTTTGAAATTACTTCTTGTTAATGGTCGTTATAATTATATTAGAACTTCCAAGTTTGTCTTGTGTACATTCTACAAAGAATTATTGTTTTACCTTACCCAATGTGTTTACCAAAGGGAGACATTATTTTCAGGTTCTTCAATGTATGAAAGTTGGTCATTGTCTATGTTTAATACTTTGTTCACTTCACTTCCAGTTCTTTGTGTGGGTATGTTCGATAAAGATTTGAAACCTGCTACATTATTAGCAGTTCCTGAATTATACAACAAAGGTCGTTTGTACCGGGCCTTCAATTTGAGAATCTTTATTTCTTGGATGGTCTTAGCTGCTTTCCAAAGTATTGGTTTATCTTTTATGGCTACTGAAGTTTGGGGTAATACTTCTTTACGTGATAACACTACCTTCCCATTAGGATCCATGTTATTTGCTACATTAACTGTGTTAATTAATGTTAAGTGTGAATTTATTGAGTTACAAAATCGTCAATGGCTTGCATTTGCTGCTTTTATCATTTCAGTTGGTGGTTATGCAGTTTGGAATGTTTTAATTATGTTCTTATACAGAGCTAAAGATGCTACTATTTTCTATGTTTCATATGGTTTATTAACTTGGGGTGAAGATCAAAGTTGGTGGGCTATGGTATTATTATTAATAACTATTGCTATTATGTTTGATGTACTTATTAAGGTTTTCAAATTTATGATTAAACCTAATGATGATGATATCTTTAGATTATATGAAAAAGACATTGAAATGAGAAAATTATTTGAATTACTGGCATATTCAGAACTTAAACAAGGTTGGACTTATGAGAAAGAACCTTCTACCACTAGAGTTGCAATTTTGAAATTAATTGGAAGACTCACTCATTCTCTTGGTCTTACCAAGACTTCTGATATTACAAAACACCTTCAATCTGGCTCAGAAATTAGTAGTATAGAACAAAGTGCTGTCAACAGAAAGAGAGCAGGAACAAATCCAACTGCTTATGAACTTCCCCCAAGTGGAGAAGGTAAAGCCATTGTTGATTCAGATTATAATAGTTCTCAAGAGAATTATGAAATTTTACCAAGTGGTAAGAAAGTTAAGATTAAAATGAGAAACAAATCTTGGAAATTAACCAAGATCTTGAATAGAAAAAACAATTCTACTGATATGATAGATGAAGAAATCGATGCTATCATTGATGAAAGATTAACAAATTTAAGAAGAGAAGAAGAAGGTGTTAGATAGATACGTATTGCATGATGAATAAATTGCATTTATATTTATAATTATAAACAACCAGTAGATATATAAAATGATTTTGTACATGCTTATAAGGAAATCCCTGATACTGACGTTGATGTTGATTCTATTTCACTGGTTCAATATATAATATGAATAATCCTTCCAGAAGATTATCTTGTAAAGTTGAATGTCTTATCTTGTTCTTTGTGAGTTGAGTCTATTAAGATCGTTTTCCAAACTCAATACTTTGCTCTTCAAATTCTTCACCTTTGAATTCTGGACTAGCCAGTCTTCAAATGCTACTCGACATCCTCTCAACTCTTCCAGTAAAGGTCTTTTGTAGTCTTGATCTTGGTATGGATTCAACAATAATTCAAAGAGAGGTATCCACAATTCTAATTGCCAATATCTTTTCAAATTATTTTCAAGTCTTACTCTTCCATTATCTCTCTTTATTCTAATATATGATCCAAATAAAAGAGTATGAATGATACTGGCTAACCCATAATAATCAGCTTCAAAACTCCATGGTTTCTTATCATTCATCTGTGGACAATCTTGTTGATCAGATTTCCAGTCACTAATAAATTGAGTATTTCCTGAGAATAAAGTGAGATCAATTGCTCTACCAAAATCAATTAAAGTAATACTTTTCTGTGCCCAAGGACTTGAATGTGTGTTACTGTAGGTTTCAGACAAATCTTCACTTTCTCCAAATCTAATCATACAATTGTCTGCCTTCAAGTCTCCATGTAATACTCCAATATTATGCAAGGTTTCCACTGCCTTTAATAATTCAATGGTTAGGAGAATAGTGATCGATTCATCTACTATTTGTCCACTATTCTTGAAATGATTAATAACATCTAAAATTGTTCCCTGAGAATAAAAGTCCATAATTAAATAACTTTCATCTTTAAAATAATATAATGACTCTGCCTTGATTATAAGTGATGAAATGGTTTTATCTTGTCCGATCAAACGACGAGACATTTGATTTAATATATAAAACTCCCATCTGGATGACGGAGTCTCCACTTTTAATGCTTTTAACTCACCTGTAGTTCCTGTTTCAATTAAATATACATAACCGTAACCACCTTTACCCAATTCATGTCTCAAACAGTAAATTTCATCATTACAAAAATCGATCATGGCACTTTGGGAGCCTTTAGAAATTGATTTGGTATACTTATTAGTTATTTCTTTGAAGAGCGGGATTCTTGATATTATACGTTCATTATTCTCGTGATAACCAGGGTAGACAGTCAATGGAATAGATAATGAGGAAAGCAATTGTTCTCTCGTTTCTGGATCAACTGCATTGATAACCCTAGGCAACTCGTCTAGGGTTGGTTGTTCAACAAATGGTGAGCTGTGATTGCTTTCTTTGTCAGTAGGAGGAGTTTCAATTTGTTCCAAAGGTTCCAAAGGTTCCAAAGGTTTCATTGGTTCTTTTAAATCGATAGTTTCAGTGACAAACCCATCGTAATTTGTAGTCGTCACATCATCTCTTTCTTCCTCATCAGATTGAAGGTTTTGGGCTGCATCATTGAACATATTCATTACTTCATGGTTAGCCATTCTGGAGAACATGGTGATTGTGGGTGATTGGGGAGCATGTCTTGTGCTGTCTATTGTATTGTCTCTTAAAGGAATGATAAATGTATTTTCGTCAATTGGGCCTGATGGTTTTTCTTCAATAGGTTTGAGAGGTCTTACTTCTTGAGATGCAAGTGTTTTTTTTTCTGTAGAACCAAGAGGTCTTTTTTCAATTGGTCTGAGTGGTTTCTTTTCTTCTGATCTTTCAGAGGATTTGGTAGGCTGATTTGATCTTCTTGCCCTTCTATTTAATGCTAATATTTCTTCCATACAATATTCTTCTTCCATATTTGGATATAATAAATCGATATTGAGGAGGACTTTTTCTGTACGTTTTCCAGGAACTCTAATAATGGTATGTACTGTTCCATCAGATGCTGTTTGAGTAGATTGTCGAACTTTTGGTTCATCTTGAGGATGGAATTCGGCTGGATCACGATAAACTTGAAATTTGTTGCTATTTGATCCAGCAGATGAACTTTGTCTTTCCACTTTTTGTTTAAGAATTTCTCCAGACCATGGTTTTGCTTGAATAGTATTTTCTTTTATTCTTGATTTGATTGTACCGAGTTCATTGGAGTCAGCAGACCCATTAAATATCGAGTACAACACACTCTGGTTGTTCAGTGATTCATCTTTGAATACTTCTAACTTAGGTTTCTTTCTTGGAGTATCTTCATTATTTGCAGTAATTGAATCACCTCTTTTGATTGATAATGCATTTCTTATAGTCGGACCCGATTCTGAAGAACTGTTCACTTCAGCTCTTTGCTCGAACCGTTGGAATGATCTTTCTAATCTGAGAATAGGTCTTGCTTTGTTTTCAATTCCCAATTCATAAATGTTTCTAGCATCAGTTTCTTTACCATTTAATTCCAAATAATTGGCAAATTCTTCGTAGTATAATGCTAATTGGTTCCCTATATCCTTTCGAGCCAAATAAACAAAGATATCACGAGGAGAATCGGAATAGTTGGTATACTCAAGCCATACTTTTAAATATCTTGGATCATTCTTATAATGAGGAACATCTCTAAAACAAGAAGTACATCTCTCAAGTAAGTTCAAAAGTCCACTTTCAGTATTATTCCCCAGTGGATAGTTGGTATGTGTCCATTGTATATAATCGATGAAAACTTGAAGTGGATCGTCCAACTCATCTATATTTGCTAATTCTTGCTCAAAAGCATCTCTTTCCTTTCTTAATTGGTCTTTAAACTTAAGAGCTGAATGACTGGAGTTTTTGAAGCTCGTCACCAACTTGTTCGCGGAACGCCCTCCCGGAAGTGGAACTATATTTTCCTTGGAGTCCTCTATAATAGTGGCATCCGTCATAGCGTTTTGCTTAGATTGTATATTTATTTATTTTGATGTATTATTTTGTATTATGAGATTTGAATCTCGTAAATATAAACATCAACATGTCGCACGTGCACAATAAGACCGAATGTCGCATAAAAGACGCGCTTTAGTGTGTCTCTGATTCTCAAACTTGTGCGACATTGTTTCCTATTATTTATCTCATACGTAGCACACCTTCAACCCACTCAACCTCAATCCCCCCTCCCCTCCGATTCCATTCATTATTCATCAACAATGTTCCAGGTCCAATGGTTCATCCTTTTGCTACTAGCCACAGCGTCTAGTGCTCATAGGTACTACAATGAATCACTTAGTTTGAAACCTCTTCCCAAGAATAACTTGTTGACATCATTTCAATTTAAAATCGAATCACTGCCAATTGATCTTCAATATTATGATGAAGAAACTGGTAGTAATCATAAGACCAATCATTATACTTATTTCCCTAAATCATTAGGACCTATTTTGGAGTCTACCAATACAAGAGAACTTCATTTAAGATTCACTCAAGGTTGGTGGGATTCAGCATCTTGGGGTCTGTTACCTCATGATGGTCTTCAAAGTGGTGGAACTGGTGTTGAAGTATGGGCTGTGGTTGAAGCTCCTGATAGTGAAACTGCCAAGAAGAATTGGTTCAAATTATCCAAAACTCTTTCTGGATTTTTCTGTGCTTCTTTAAATTTCATTGATGATTCTATAACTACTTTCCCAAGATATGCATCTTCTCGTCCTCAAGGGTTTGTTTCTGATTCCAATAACAAATTATATTTAATGAGAGCTGCTTTACCAAGTGAACCTATTTGTACTGAAAATCTTACTCCTTTCTTAAAATTATTACCTACAAGAGGAAAAGCTGGTATTTCTTCTTTATTGGATGGTCATAAAGTATTTGATTCTTTATGGCATGGTATGTCTATAGATATCACTACTGAATGTGATTCTGAATCTTGTCATTTAGAAATGAATCAACTGGTTAATGCCGTAGTTGATATCATCAGATCTATTAGAAAGAAAGAAGAAGGTGGTCTTCCAAAACCAACCCCAGGTGAAAAACTTCGTTGTGATCAGTCGAAAACTTTCAATATCTGGCAATGTTTCCCTCTTGATGATCCTACTGATCTTACCTGGAGTTTAGAAACTATTTACGGTAGAAAATTAAAGGGACCAGCTTTCAAAGATGATGCAGAATCTACTAAGATTTTAATTGATATTGATTCAAATCATTGGGATGTCAACTTCAAACTAGAAAAGGATTCTTCTCTTCTTTCTTGGCCAGTTTCTGGTTTCAAGAAGGACCAGATCACTGAATACATCAAAGAAAATGGTGTTCACAATATTGAATTCGTTGCTCATAATAGTTCATTCACTAGTCCAGTTGAACAACCACCAATTTATGCATCTCGTTCCTTCACTGGTTACTCTTTAGATAAAGGTGGTTTCAGAATTGGTCTTACCAATCCTTCAGAAACCGAAACTGTTGATTTCATCTACTTTGAAACGTTACCTTGGTACATGAGATTATATTTCAACACCTTAACCTTAAACATTAAAAATTCTACAGGTACTTACCCAGTTGAAGACGAAAGTCTCTACATTAATGAAAGATACTTCAAACCAGCTATTGATAGAAAGAGACCATCTCATTTAGAATTGAACATATCATTACCTCCAAAGCTGACCTTACTTTTGGACTATCAATTTGATAAATCTTTATTATTATACCACGAATACCCTCCAGATGCCAACCATGGGTTTGCCATTGAATCTGCAGTCATCACTGTTTTAGATAAATTAAAGAATGGTGCTTATGAATTACGTACCACAAGTCTTTTATTGACTCTTCCAACTCCTGATTTCTCCATGCCTTATAATGTTATCATTTTAACTTGTACTGTCATGTCGTTGGCTTTTGGATGTGTATTTAATTTATTAACCAAGAAGGTCATCACTGAAAAGGAACTTGAACAGCTTTCCCAACAAAGCAAATTACAAAAGATTGTTGGCAGACTTGGTGAAAAGGTTCAAAGAATCAAATCTTTGATAAAGAAATAATTTTATCCAAAAAAGTTAGATTAAAAAAACATTAAACTAGTAATTCTAGTATTTATGGATGGGTTGCATTATGTTCTACAATATCATTATTAATTTATTATATAAAAAAAAATCCCAATTTTGGGACATCTTCTTCAGATTAAAGTAAGTAAGGTGAAAGATCAAAAGATCATCTATTAGTACCAATATAATATACAAAGAACAAACGAACGTCACACGTACGTGTTTGAATGAAAGAAACTGTGTGTTGGTGTAGATATTCTATAGTGTAGACCAAGGATTAAAATGTTAACAAGGGTGTGATTAGAATGGATCTTCATAAGGATCTTCTTCATCATAATCATCATCTTTTTCGAATTCATACACAATAGCACCACCAGCAGAACCAAGAGCTTCTTGGGCTTCCATGAAAGGAAGTTCCACTTGTTCTCTGGCCAATCTTTGTTTGGAATTGGTAGTTAAGTTGAAAGTAGTCAAATCCTTTAATAAACTTTCATCTTCAGGTGCAACTTCGTCTTCACTGAGTTTATAGACTTCAAATTCGTGTTTTTGGGAATCAAAAGTAAATGTATAGATTAAAGAACGACCTGATTTTCTTCTATTGGTCAATACGACTTTTAATTTTGGATCATTTAATGAAGATCTCACTGGGAATTCCAATCTGTGAATTTTATTTTCCAAAATTTCTTCATCTACTTTACCATGAGTTAAAGGATCTACTTCAAAGATAGAACTGGCAACATAAGTTAATAAACTAACAGGACCAGGATAATTGGTGATCTTAGGTTCGGCATGTGGAGTATTGGTATGAAAAGTACCCACTAAAGTGATGGAAGGTTGAACCAATTCACTAATAAACAGTGTTAATTCTTCACTGGGTATATAATTTAAAGAATCTATAATCACCAAATTTTTCAATTGTCCTGGCTTGGTTTCTTTCTTAGCTTGAGATACAACCTGTTGTGTAGTAAGACCAGCACATTCTATGAAAGAACTGGCAAATTTTGGACGGTTAACAGTTTCATACGAAAGATAAATGACGGGATTATTGGATGATTTATGAACAAACTCTTGAACAAGATGGTGAGATGATTGAGCCAATGAGTCGAGAATAAGAATGAATGGCGAGTTCTCCTTTAATGAGAGGATCCGTGACACCAACACCGTAGAGTTTTGTCCCGACATGATATGAGATAACGAATTAGATAATGACAATGACAATGAAGTCTTGTTAATACGGGGATACTAATATGAGTAGTAGTGGTAGATTCTAGATAGTAGTAGATGTAGGTAGTAGTTACTATTTTATGCGTGCACACGACTCATCAGATAAGGCTCAAACTCAGTATACACAGTACTAACTGGATAGTTAAGAGAAAACTTAGCCCAATTAAGACAAATCCACCATGCCTTTGGAGAGAAAGAATTTGGTGGGCAATTACACCATACCCACGGATTTAGCCGATGAAATACGAGGTGATAATCGACAAGATGCCATCACATCCTCAGAACTCAAAAACAACCTTGTTAAGAATGAGTACCAACAGAGAAGATACAATCGAGTAGTGGACTTGGATATGGACAATACCAAGAGCTACAAGGAGATCATGGAACAAAGAGAGTTCGAAAGAGAAGAACAACGTGTGAAAAAATTGATAGAGTCCAAAGAACTGGACCCAAAAAAACCACAAGCATTACCAGAACCGGAGTCAGAAGCTCCTCAGATGATCCAACCAAGACAGAGAAAAAGAAGGTGGGACGTGACACCTGAAGAGTATGAAAGAAAAAAGATTGAAAAAGAGGGTGCTCTTGTAATCAAAGATAGCGTCGTTCAGAAGCTCATAAGCCAAAAAGTACCGATTGTAAACGGTTTAGCATTAACAGATGAAGTCCTTGATAAGATTCTTCCACCAGGATACGTGAAAATCGATGTTCCTACTGGATACAAACCCATTGATGACAAAGCTCCAGATATCACCGAGCTTTCTACTGACTACTATGTTCCACCATCAGGCGATCAGAATATTAATGCTCTCTCTCTTCGTGATCAGCTCCCTACTGAAATACCAGGAGTCTCTGGTATACAGACTTTCAAACAAGAAGATATGAAATATTTTGGAAAATTAATACATGTGGACGAAAACAAGGTCACAGGAGACGAAAAGAAAGAAGTGGAAGTAATGAAACTCTTACTTAAGATTAAAAATGGGTCTCAAATTACCCGTAAACGTTCCTTAAGACAAATGACCGATAGTGCTAAAAAATTTGATCCAAAAATTTTATTTAATCAAATCTTGCCATTACTTCTAGAACCTAATTTAGAAGACCAAGAAAGACATGTATTAGTAAAGCTTGTGGGTCGGATTTTGTACCAATTGGATGACCAAATAAGACCATACACTCATAAAATCCTCGTGGTAATTTCTCCTTTATTAATTGATGAGGATTTCACTTTAAGACTCGAAGCTCGTGAAATTGTTTCAGGATTAACCAAGGCTGCAGGATTGGCCAACATGATTGCCACATTAAGACCTGATCTTGATCATGTGGATGAATATGTACGTAACATCACTTCCAGAGTATTTGCAATTGTGGCCAATACCCTTGGATTAGTCACTTTTTTACCATTCTTAAAAGCTGTCATAAAGTCAAAGAAAAACTGGATGGTAAGACATACAGGTATAAAAATTATCCAACAACTTGGTATATTGTTGGGAGGAGGTAACGGTAATTCTATTTTACCATACTTGTCTCAAATGGTAGAAGTATTGACTCCTGCTATTACTGATGAAGTTCTCCAGGTGAGAACCATTACTGCATTAACTTTGGCACAATTGGCTGAAAACGTAAACCCATATGGTATTGAATCTTTTGAAAATGTCCTTGAACCAATATGGATAAGTTTAAGAAAACATAGAGGTAAAGGTTTGGCCAGTTTCCTTAAAAGTATTGGTGCTATCATTCCATTAATGTGTCATGATCCAAATTATGAAGAATATGCTAATTATTACAGTAAAGAGCTTGTCACTATTATAACCAGAGAATTTAACTCACCTGATGATGATATGAGAAAAACAATTCTTAGAATTTTAATAAGTCTACCATTAACTCGTCAAATCATTAGTGATTACGAAACTCAAATTCTCAAACCATTCCTGAAGAGTTTCTGGAACAGAAGAACCGCCTCAGATTCTGCCCAATTAACTAGATTGGTAGTCGATTCAACTGTTGAATTAGCCAAAAAATTCGATTTCTTAGAAGTATTGGAACATGTTGTTTTTTATACAAAAGATAACAATGAACAATTACGTAAAATGGCTGCTGAAACTATTAATAAAATGATTGCACCAAATGCTGACAACCTTATCGGTTTAGATTCACAATTAGAAGTCAAATTGGTAGATGGTGTCTTATATGCTTTCCAAGAACAAACTATACAGCATAATGTGTATTTACAAGCACTTGGATCAGTCGCCAAGGGCTTGAACGTTCGTTTAAAGCCACATATGGACTCCATCATTAGTACTGTATTGTATCGTTTGAAGAATAAAGAACCAGAGGTAAGACAACAAGCTGCTGAATTAATTGCCCTTATTGCTCCTGTTATCAAACAAGTATCAAATGGAAGTGATGATCTTTTAACTAAGTTGATTTTGATTTTATATGAATCTTTAGGTGAAGTTTTCCCTGAAGTTTTAGGGTCAATTATTGGTGCATTATATTCTTGTATTGAGACAGTGGATAGGGCTACTTTATATGCCATGTCAAATCCTTCTATCAATCAAATTCTTCCCACATTGACACCTATCTTAAAAAATCGTCAAGAGAAAGTACAAGAAGCTTGTATCAAATTAGTTGGACTAATTGCAAAGAAAAATTCAGAAACTATCAATGCCAAAGAATGGATGCGTATATCATTTGAGCTTTTAGAAATGCTCAAGTCTTCCAAAAAGAGAATTAGAGTGGCTGCAAATGATACTTTTGGTTATATTGCGAAGACTATTGGACCTCAAGATGTCATTGTAATGTTATTAAACAACTTGAGAGTTCAAGAACGTCAATTGAGAGTTTGTACTGCTGTTGCAATTGGTATTGTTGCAGAAACATGTGCACCATTTACTGTATTACCTGCAATTATGAACGAATATCGTATTCCGGAAAAGAATGTTCAGAATGGTGTTTTGAAAGCACTCAGTTTCTTGTTTGAATATATTGATGGAAGTATGGCAAAAGATTATTTATATGCTATAACTCCATTGATTGAAGACGCCTTGACTGATAGAGATCAAGTCCATAGACAAACAGCAGCTACAGTAATTAAACATATTGCCTTGAATTGTGTTGGTTTAACCAACGATGACTATTATGAAGTATTTATTCACTATTTGAATTTGCTTCTTCCAAATGTTTATGAAACTTCACCACATGTTATCATTAGAATTTTGGAAAGTATCGATTCATTAAGAATTGTTTTGGGTATTGGTCCTTTCTCCAATTATATTTGGGCTGGTTTATTTCATCCAGCCAGAAAGGTAAGATACCCATACTGGAAAATGTATAATTCAGCGTACGCTCAAAACGCTGATGCATTAGTACCGTATTATCCAAGAATAGAACAATTACCAGATGATGAAGCTGATTACACCATTGAAGAACTTGACTTGTTCCTTTAAGTCCGATAACAATATAAAAATTAGGACAAGTCACTACAAAGATAATAAATAAAAGAATCAATCGGATTTAGTGAGTAAAATCTCTCATAAGAGTTTATAGAATAAATAATATTGCTCACCTTAAAATTAAGAGTGTAGTTCGTTTAAAAATTACTGCAAAATTGGTAGCCAGGAAGTAGTATTTATTTTGCAACCATTACAACCTACCATTTTAAAGCTTCAGATTGCATACTAAACTTTAGGTTATTGTATTAAAGATCAGTTGAATAGCTAGAATTTATCCTGAGAATTCCTACAAAAAAAATCATTACTCATCGATTAATTATTTGAATATACAACTAGGAGATGTAAATAATATTCAGATTTCTTTTATATCAATACCTGAAGAAGGAAATCATTTTTCTTCTTAATTTCACTCTCCTGTTCGCTTTCATTGTAGTCAAATACAAAGTTTCCATTATTATCGAAATATTGATGTTCAGGCAATTCCATAGGGGTCTCAGTTTCATTATAGTACTCTCTGGTAACATACCTTGTGACCTTTCTTGCTTGGAGTTCCATCAATGCAATAGTGTCAGAATAATCCATAACATCATGATCTTGTGTAGAAGCAACAGAATCTTCATCTGGGATCCCAGGAAAACAATCTACATAAACCTCAGAATCTTCGTTTAAAACATAAGGAATTTGTAACATCCATTTCAGAACCTTTTCATTGACAGTCATACTCAGTTCTTCTCTAGGATTGAACGTTTCTGGAAATGCATTTTTGGGCTCCAGTATATAATTATTGGTATAGAATATACCTTGAGGAGGGCCATTTGCGGTGAACGGGTTTTCTAATTTCGCATAATATCGGTTGAATTGCTTCTCAGAGTAGTTACCATAAGAAGTACGTAACACATGGGGCTCATAAGTATGGTATGGCTCGAATAATTGCAGTAATGGTGTGTTCTCCATCTTGTTACACAGATACAATGGCTGCAATTTTTCGCAAGTCCGCAACCATTTGCCCTAAAAGTGAGACTGGAACTCCGACAAATATCACAGGAAATACAAGAGTTGAAAAGGCTCGTGTAACCAGTAGTAGTTGATTTATGGAACTCATTGACCAGTCAAGAGAGTACGCCTGTGAAGTAGTTAGAAATGTATAGTTATCTCGTTGTCCCATTTCCTCACCCTTGTCATAATTGTTTCGTCTTATGTACTATTAAGTTATTGTGCTCTATTAGACTATGATCCCTCTAGGACCAGCCCACAAACATCACTGATTTCACATCAGGCAACCTTAGTGGAAACTCCATACTATCTTACTGCTAGCACATGGTATTTAATTACGGGGTATTAGTTCCTATTCAGTCAATTATACTATGGGGCTTGTCTCTGTGGTAGTAGCTCTGGAGGTATTTTACGACATGAGTAGGTCTACTGAATTTACATGACCTAAACACATGATAGCGCCACCCCTTAGCCTCCTTATCTACTATATATAACGGTGATAAATCGTCTTAACTTCACCTTAGTACGTTTCTAGACATTTATTTATATCTTCTCTACAGTTATCAGGTTAGTGTCTCACATCAATAAATTCGCGACTTAAGCGCTCACTAGCGCGACACTAATCCATCACCTCAAATGATCTGAGCTCATCTGTTGCTCTTTCAATTACACATCAATTTGGGTTATCTTCACTTCCCGTCAACTAGTACCCAATCACAGATTGAACATACGCGTACAACCAACATCCATTGCTCGTTGGTACCATTCTTGTATATAAAAAAACGCCCCATTTGTTTCGTGATTTGATCTATTATGGCTAAAAGAAGAAGAGCTGATACAGATAGTGATCAGTCAGACTACGAAGACACAGACTCTCCTACTCAAACACAACCATTTTCAGGAGCAACCCAGGCCACTCAAGGAACTCAAGCACCTGGTGATGATGATGATGACTACTATGACCGGGATTCCGAGCTTAAAGACGCGGTTGGTAAGGTGATTCGATTAATCTTAGGAAGAGAATCTAAAGGCCAACTTATACGAAGAGAACATATCACAGGAGTTCTTAGTAGTAGGCGGATTTCTTATGATTTAATTTTAAAAGAAACTAGAAATCAATTGGAAGAAGTGTATGGAATGAAATTAGTGGAAACACCTATACAAGGAGAATTAAGTAAGAAGAAGAGTAAAACAAAGCCCAAAGCACAATATATTTTATTGGATAATTTAAGTCCAGAATCCAAGCGGGTATTGGGAGAAATCTGGGGTAAAAATAGTGAATATGAAGTTGATAATGGTAAAAAATTTACTGACACTGGATATTTTCTTCCTAAAAACAGTAAAACAGATACCCCAATAAGCAATGAAGAACTCGTGAAAATGGGAATCATAGCTCAAGTAGTATTGTTGGTAATATTGGCAGAAAACCACATATCAGAAGCTGAAATATTTCGATCATTAGGAGCGTTTGGTATAACCGATAAACTTGAAGCTTATAACAGCAATCACAGGCTAAATTTACCAGACTTTATATCCGAAATGGTAAAAAGAGATTACATTAATAAAGAAGTTACAGAGAACTTTAATACTTATTCATTAGGAAGGAGAGCATTAATGGAATTTAATGCACAAAGTGTTTTTGAATTTCTTAAGACCATTTATGGAGATAAATTTGATTCAGCTACTAAACAACAAGCATTTGTAACCATTGAACGAATCTATGGTGCAGCAGTTCTTGAAGATATTGCCCGTATGAGGCAGGAAGAACCTGAGGAATCCGGGGCTACTATGCCGGATTCCCCCACTCCGGATCATACTTAAACCTTGTTGTCAATATACTCCACGTAATCCTGAAGTTCACATGCTCCGAATTACATGGAACAATTGGGAGTTAAGTTTTAATTTTTAGATAGTTCAAATGAACCAATTCAACGTTTAAACGCTCAATCAACAAGTGTCTAATACAGTAAATAAATTACGTAGAGGCTATCTATAATAGGACGGAATTAAGATAAAAAATCCACAACCCTGATAAAAAAAAAAAGATCTACCCAATAATAACTACGTAATAATAGGATCATGCAGTGTCGTTTAATCACTTCACTAAAAATATTTGGAATCAAGTTTTCTCGAATCTTGAGCTTTGTCTCTCTCCTTCTCGTAAGAAGTAGTAGTACGAATGTAGTGAACAATATAATAATAGAACAAAATAAAAAAAATAAAACGACCGCATCAACCCCGACATTCAATGGCCACTATCTGACTCTGGATGCTATAGATTCAACCCCAACCCGAAACAATATTTATGTTATCTCATGTCAAATGAAAAATGCCCCACTTCACACTAGCAGTAAGCGGAATTTTTTTCCGCCTGAGTAGTAACAGGTACATGACACATGTCCGATACACACCCCGCTAAATGGCGCGGTTAATATCACAGGATCGTTTTGTCACCAAAAATCTTAAATAATTGAACATTAACACACTCTCAAATATATAAAATTGTATAATTCCATCAATTGCCATTCACGAGGATCCCAAATCATCTTCGATCTCAATTCAATGCCTTTAACTACTTTAGATTATGCAGTGTTGGTAGGGTTAGCTATTGCTATAGTTGCCTACTACGCTAAAACCACTTTCTTTGATACTGAGGCCAGTACTGGTTTTCTTCCAGCAGAAGCTGGTGGTTCAAGAGACTTGGTCGCCAAAGTCAAAGAAAATAAAAAAAATGCCATTATGTTCTTTGGTACTCAAACTGGTACTGCTGAAGATTATGCTTCTAAATTATCCAAAGAATTGAGTTCTAAATTCGGTCTTAAGACCATGGCCGCCGATTTAGCTGATTATGATTTTGATAATTTAGATGAACTTCCAAATGACGTGTTGTGTTTCTTCTTATTGGCTACTTATGGTGAAGGTGAACCAACTGATAATGCCAATGATTTCATGAGCTTCTTAGAAAATGAAGCTGATACTTTAAGTACCCTTAAGTTTACCGTGTTCGGCTTAGGTAATTCTACCTATGAATTTTTCAATGCAATTGGTAGAAAAGTTGATCAAAAATTAGAACTTTTAGGTGCTGAAAGATTCGCTGAATATGGTGAAGGTGATGAAGGTGTTGGTACTACTGATGAAGATTTCTTAGCTTGGAAAGATAATGTCGCTGATTCTTTAAAGAACAACTTGAACTTTGAAGAACACGAAATGAAGTATGAACCTTCTTTTGAAATCATTCCTTCTACTTTAACTTCTGAAGATCCTTCTGTTTCTCTTGGTGAACCAAGTAAGAAACATGTCATGGGTAACACCGATTTAAACAAGGGTCCATTTGATAACACTCATCCTTACTGTGCTTCAATTGTTGAAACTAGAGAATTATTCAACTCCAAGACCAGATCTTGTGTCCATGCTAGATTTGATCTTTCTCCTTCTAACTTGAAATACACTACTGGTGATCACTTAGCTGTTTGGCCATCTAATGCTAACGAATACATTGTTACTTTTGCTAAAGCTTTTGGTTTAACTGATAAGTTAGATGATGTTTTTGAATTAAAATCATTGGATTCTACTGTTTCTATTCCTTTCCACACCCCAATTACGTATGGTGCTGTTATTAGACATCATTTGGAAATTACTGGTCCTGTTTCTAGACAACTTCTTTTGGCTATTGCTCCATTTGCTCCTGATGAAGAAACTAAAAAGATTACTCTTGAAATTGGTAACAACAAGGAAGCTTTCGCTGAGAAGATTCACTACCATAAGTTTAATGTTGCTGATGCCTTATTGTTCCTTTCTAACGGTAAGGCTTGGTCTGATGTTCCATTTGAATTCATTATCGAATTTATTTCTCATTTACAACCTCGTTACTACTCCATTTCTTCTTCTTCATCTTCTGAAAAGACTACCATTGATATTACTGCAATTGTTGAAGCTGAAGAAGTCGGTAGCCGTGCCATTACTGGTGTCGTTACCAACCTATTGAAGAATGTTGAAATTGATCAAAATAAGACTGGTGAAAAGCCATTGGTTAGTTACGATTTAGCTGGTCCAAGAGGTAAGTTCTCCAAGTACAAACTTCCTGTTCATGTTAGAAGATCTACCTTCAAATTACCATCTAGTAGTGCTACTCCAATCATTATGATTGGTCCAGGTACTGGTGTTGCTCCATTCAGAGGATTCGTTAGAGAAAGAGTCGCTCAAAAGAATAAGGATCAAAAGATTGGTGAATCTATATTATTCTACGGTTGTAGAAATGAAAATGAAGATTTCTTATATAAAGAAGAATGGCCAGAATATTCTAAGACCTTGGGATCTAGTTTCGAAATTCACACTGCATTCTCTAGACAAGATCCAAACAAGAAGGTTTACGTTCAACATAAATTATTAGAACAATCCAAGAGAATAAATAGCTTGATTGCTGAAGGTGCTTTTATTTATGTTTGTGGTGATGCTTCAAGAATGGCAAGAGATGTTCAAGGTACCTTAGCTAAGATTTTAGCTTCTGAAAGAAATATCAGTGACGAAAAAGCTGCTGAATTAATTAGAGCCTTCAAGGTTCAAAACAGATATCAAGAAGATGTCTGGTAATTTAAAATAGAAGAGACATTCCAAACATATATTTATTCTCTACTCTTCCTATTTAATGACAAAACTTTTTGGCCCGTTGATTCATTCGTTGCTTTTAGTCGATTTGGTCTGATTGATAAAAAATTATAAAATCAATTGGTCTCATTTTTGCTAGAATTATATGTACAAAACGAGATGTGGTCTGGAACCGAAACCGAATGTGAGTTGTATAAATGTACATCTTTTTCGCTGGCCAATAGTTGATAGTTATTTTTTTTTTGTAGAAATAAAAACTCATTTAATTTTATACAATATTCTAGAGAACATGAATCTATTAGTAAGACTTGCGGAACTATAAAAGTGTATATTAAAATCGAGCACCACGGAATGACAGTAAAAAAATCAATGCAGGGGTTGGACAAAAGCCAAGGAGTTGTCCGTTAAACAGCCTTGACCTGTCAGAATAATATATAATAGAATTAAACATCTTGATTAAATAAATGAACATTGGCATGGAATTAAATAGAAGTTGTAGTTTTTTTAATGAACTTTGGATTCACAAGCAACAGCAATCAACCAATCAACATTAAGCGGATATTGGATTATAAGCCCCGAACTTGAATCTATTTTTCTGAGCTTATAGTTTAATATAATCAATATTCAGAAAACTGAGTTGTTGCCTGATGGTCGATAGTTCATTAATATGCATTCTGTAGTGCAGATTCTTGGTATAGTTATTTGAGATGTGACGCTGCTGAAGTCGACAGAATTTATATAGGTATTTGTTGGATGAAACTTGGTGTAATAATAACAAGGATGATGATGATCTTTATAAAAATCAGTTAGCAATGTGAAGATGGAGATGAATTGGGATCAATATTCCAAATTGGAAATAGTTGTTGGTTGATGATTATTTAGCTATATTATTGGAAATTGAGATTGAGATTCTTTAGGAAACATCGATTTTTTGTTCTGGAACATGTTAGGTTTCTAAATGATCCAAATTATCAACTCTCTTACAATACTTCCAATTTTCATTTGAAGAATTATAAATAGCTTGCAATTTTTGTTCAGTATCAAACCAATGTTTATATTTCAATTTTGATTTTAAATCCAAATCATAAATATTGCAAGTAACCAAGAATTTTCCATATTCATCAATAGTTATTAAATTATTAACATTGTTATGAGAATTGTGGATATTATTATACTTGTCATATTTTTCAAATTTGATGAATAATCCAACGTCTCTTAAAGTCATTACTAAAGATAAGTTTTGCAGGACATCATGAATTGAAGTAAGATTTTTAATGAGATCATTTTTATTATTAATTCTTTGGTATTGTTTAAGTTTTTGGAAAACATTCTCTGGATTATTGAGAAAGTTTCTGAATAAACTTTTTAAAGGAATGCGATTAATATTTTCAATATTATCAAGAGTTTCATCAGGTATTGGACGGAAGATATCATTGATACCTTCATCAATAGTTTTTTGATATAAAAGATCCAAGGGACAAAAATGTCTTGGTAAACCTCTTAACTGATTCAATGAACAAGTTCGACAATAATTTGAAGATTGGTTATCATACAACCATTTTGGTTTAATTTCGAATATTACAGAATTGACTTTATTTGATCCATTATTTGAATCATAGTAAAGATGACAATTTCTAGAAAGTGATTGCTTAGTATAATTTCCATCAAGGATATTAGGAATCAATAAACCATATCTTTCGGTTAACATCAATTGATTTCCTTTATTATCTAAACGAGTAATGAAATCAGTGGTTAATACCACAAGTTGAATATCAATAATTTGTTTTGGGAAAAGGTGTTTGCATTTTAATTCGATAAAATCATATAATTCACAAGTTGAGATATATTGCTCATCTTCTTTTAGGAGTCGAAGTCTTAAAAGTTTATGTCTTAAGTAATCATTATTACCAGTATATTTAAAAAGAATATTAGCATTACCTTTAGCAAAGTATACCCAATCTGTCGGGGTAGTTATTTTAGAGATTTCCATGTGATGTGCCAAATGCTAAAAATAAGGGATTGGTATTAATGGTAGTAATTGGTAAAATATGATATTTGATAATGTTAATGTTATGGACGAGGGATGGTAGGGAGGGTAACGTATATGGTATAATTGATAATTATATAAGGATGATTATGACTATAGTTTAAAAAGGTAGTGGCGTCTAGAATTCTTTGATTGTTCGGGATTGAAGTGTCATGTGACTGTTAAACCTTAAAAATTTCCTCTATAAATTGAATTATTCTCTCTATATATCCTTTTTAATGGTTGCGTGGGCGTGCAAAATTTACAGGCGGGTGGGGGTGGGAAAAGACGGAGAAATCAGAGAACAATACGGAGCGAGGGGTGGCCATAATTTGTAACCCAATTTTCCCCGGGGTGTTAACCATTACCGTTACTTACCGTTACCATATACCTTATATTTTATATATGAAGAGATATAATTTAGTATATATATATATTATAAACCCCTAATAATTGTGTATAGGTCCCAATTTAGTAGATTATATTTTTTTTTGTTACTTAGTTGGTTGGTACGAGTGCTTCCTGGCAACCCGCCCCATCTCAGATCTCACTAAAATTCTAGCGGGTCCCTGTAACGAGAAATATACTGGTTTTGAGAACACTGATAAAAATAATGATTTGAGTCCATTATTGAATTGAGTCCAGATTGCTGGGAGTGGAGTGGAGTCAATACGTGATTCTTTTCTTAATGATGAAATTCCTTTCTTAATTGAGGTTTTCATAGATTTAAAGTATGGACTAATTGCAAGCAGTTGAGGCCATAATTGTCTCACTTTACTTAATGCTGACCATACACTTTTAAGTACAACACTAGTCATTCCTGGTCCCTTTATATCGTAAAATCCAGGAATAGTAGATGTGGCAACCAACGAATCTGGGTTAATTACCATTTGTTCTCCTTCTCCTAATGCTACTTCAAGTAATTGAGATGAAGAATTCACCACTACCACTCCTTTACCAGTAGTTTGAAAACTATTTTCTCTTTGAACAACCTCTATAGGGTTTAATTCCAAATTGAATCCTGACCATGCAACCAAATTATCATCTTTAATAATTGTCCACTTTTCCTTTGCATCTTTAATATCTATAATTGAGTAATTCTCGCCATTTCCATTGATTACTAGTGACAATGCGGTATTAGATACGATCTGTTCATAATCTGTAGTTGGTGTCAACCATTGTGTAGTACTGTTAAGACGATTAACATCTCCGTGTATTCCTACCATTGATCCAGATCTGATATTTAATGATGATGATGATGGTAAACTGATATTAAGAAGCTTACTTGGGTTTCCTATTGGTTCAAACTCAGGAAGCGCCGCAAACGGACCACTACCAGTGAATTGTGGTTTGGTTATGGGTACATCTGGTGTCTTGCCTCTAATCCTAGCAAGGATATTGAGGCTACGTGTGGAACTGGCTCTCATCGTTTACTATTGACAAGCTGAAGTAGTGAGATTGGTTAGTTCGTTGTAGATGTGCGAATTGACCAGGCGAGGCTGTAGCATACCAAATCACCAAACAACCAATTGTGATAACAAAAAGGTGAAAAATTAACTTTACCGAGGGAATTGTTTCGATTTCAAGTATTCGTAATTTTTATATGTAGAGAACGTTGATGAGCTTATTTTGTCCAATTTTACACGTTGTTGGCTTAGAGTACTATTTTACTAAGTAAGTCAGACTCAATAATAATTGCAGTAATTGCAACAATTCGAAGGGAAATTTTATTCTATTCAACCAAAGTAGCCATTCCGATTTATGGTACGGTATAGAAGTACTTTCGCCAATTATTGTTAAAAATTATCTTTCGTTTCTTACACTTATTGTACTGATGATTATTTATTACTATACGATATTCATTCAATTACTATCATTTTTTGAACCACAACCAAATCCTTTATATCAATTAATTTAAAGTAATAAGTCAAGATTTTGATCCAACGGTGCAATTATTCACGATCAGAGCTTATCGATAGACATTAAATTCTCATCTAGATTTTGATTTTCTTATATGTGTTCCTTCAACCAAGCATCAGTACTGTTGATATCTTTCAAGTACTCGTCACTGACCAAGCCCTTATCGTGTTCATTAATAACACCAGCTAAGGTAACAAAATGGCTCCAGAATTTGACACCATTATCGATATCGGTCAATAATTGGTCAGTAGTGATAGAGTTCACACCATTGACATTAATGTTGAATGATGAGTTACTGATTTGGTAAACTTGGTTAAGTAAATGGTCCTTGGTTGCCTTGACAAGTTCGTCCTTAGACTTACCTAATTTAGATTGTCTCCAGGCAAATTCAAAGTAAATCTCCGCAACAACACCTAACAAAGTGCTGTTAACGTCCTTGAAAAATGGTAATTGGTCAATCAACTTGTACCATTCATCCTTCGACTTGACTTCTTCCTTCACGTTATTTTTGGTTTGGTGAGCAATAAAATCAACCAATGTACATTGAACGGTATTAATTAAACAACTGGAAATGAACTTGATGTGAGATCTGAAGTTTAATAAGTTTCTAGAAATTGGACCTTGGTAGTTGATAGGAGAAATGTTCAATTTGTGAAGAGAAAAGACTCTAGAAATCAAAGTAATATGTTTGTTTTCTTGACTAGTCAATTCAATTGGACCAGTTTCAGAATTAGAAACTTCCTTGAAGAATTTTGGAACGTTGGAGAATTCACGATTACTTTCATTCAATTTCAAGGTCTTAGATTGAATAAATAACAACAATAAGAAAAGTTGTTCTAATTCAGTTTCAGAAATCTTGGAAGAATCAATCTTTTCAACAAACTTTTTAAAGATGGTACCAACAGAGTTCAATTTTAAGTTCTTGTTATCAAGGATTCCATACAAGTATAAGCATCTCAAAAATGCTGTAGAAACAAGATCTTGTGGAGAACTAACACTCTTGTCAGTAGTGTACTTGGAACGATCACCTTCTTCAGATAAACTCTTGAAGAAATTGACTAAGCCAAATGGACTAGAGGTGTTTGTGGAGTATAAATCTTCAACTCTCTTGAATATTGGAGGAGTCAATCTGTTGTTAATTTCAATGATTTCATCCTTAAACCAATACTTAACTCTGATCTTTTTAACTTGGTAATATCTTGCTAATAATTGAGTCAAAAGGTTGGCTTGGTAATCTAAAAGTTCAACAAATGATTTAGAGGTGATTAATCTTTTATAACTATCACTTAATCCACTTTCCAAAGCAGGTCTTATATCTAATTGACCTTTAGTGATACCTTCTAATAATCCGATAGGAAGTAAACCAATAGATTGGTAGAAGTAAAATTCTGGTGGTAATCTTTGAGAAATGATATCATGAACATCATTTGGAACCTTAGTAGAGTTATCAGACTTTTCTTTACTTGATTCTGCTGGAGTTTCTTCACCTTGATTACTTTCAGTATTCAATTCTTCTGGAATGGTGCTGAAATCGAAACCTAATTTTGCCAATTCAACACTGTATAATTCAACATAACCTTCTACATTTAAGATAGGCAAGAATTTAATGGCTGAATGTCCTTTAAAATATAATTCCAAAAGTTTTGGATCATTAAGGTTGACGATATAACCTAATAAATCATTATTGTTACCACTAAAAGAATTGTAACCATAAATAATATCCAAACCCAATTTGAAATAACTCAATTGAGGGTATGGTTGGACTGGGTTTGGTTTTGGTAAAGGAGGGAAGTTTGGGAAGGTAATTGGTTGAATATTGCAACCAACCATAATACTTAAATCTAAGAATTGTCTTTCAGTTAAGCTTAATTCAGTCAATACTTTTTGTTTATCGATAAATCTGAAATCTTTAGATTGGAATTCCATTCCTAAAATGAATTTATCAATTTTGGTTAATAATAAATCGGTTGAACCATAAATGGAGTCTATAACATTTTTTTGGTATAAGTAAGATAATTGGAAAGAAGCATCATAAGGAGATACCATGTAATCAATACCAATTTCAATAAAGTATTTGATTAAATCATTAATCATTGGTCTTAAAGGTAATGGGTCAGTAAATAATCTGAAGGATTCAATACTTGAATATGAATGATTTTGTTTATTACCTAATTTAGACCAGGTAGTTTCAAGATGCTGTTCTTGAGGAGATAATTCATTTGTTTGATAATTATGAGATTGTAATTGAATTCCAAGACCTGAAATCACAAATAATGGTCTAATATTAAATTCTTTAAATACTTGAAGATCAGATTGAATATAATCTTTTAATGAACTAGGTATACCACCAATACCTACCAAAAATTGTTCTTTTTTGAATGTATAAATTCTGCTGAGATAATGGTCTACATCAATACCAACAGTTGCATTTTGTAAGATTTCAATTGAACTGGTGTTGGCCAATTTTCTTTCGAATAAGTAAGACTCGAGCGATTTGATTGGCATCTTTTTTGTTTTTGTTGATTAATTGGCTCGGTTAGAAAGTCGTAATCTTTTAATTAGGGGCTCGACGGATGTAAAAGGGGACGTGTAAGTCTTTTGAAATGTATTGTTGTTTATGCTTTAGGGCAGTTGTGGAGTTGATTGGGTTTGTTGTGGTGTGAAATATCAGAGGCACGGTTGGGGCACGCCTGGCTGGCTGGTGTCTCACGCACAAAACTCTAAGGCGTATTTAATTTAATTAAGTGTATTTAGGGTGCGAAATTAGTGGGGCGGTTGGTGAGTGTAATTGATACCCATAAACAGTAATAATGGACCAATTGCAATAGCCACTACACTTTCCTGCACGAACAATTATAATTATATAATTCCAATTTGACTGTATTAAGAAAATTCACCTTTTAAGTAAGAGCTTATGTAATTAACACCAGTTACCATTTACTAAAGACCATCCAATTTATAGTTAGATATTTCTTATGCTGAAACAAAGTATTTCTTTCTTGGAATAATATAGTTGGTATAAAGGTAATATGGACTAAAAGTGTAACTATTCACCCCCCAATAAAAACTCGATATTAGTTCACAAAATCATTTCGTTTTATTTTGTTCATCTCACTAAATACATGGTTTTATATTATATACTCGACTATTCCTCACCGAACAACTTATCTAAAGCACCATTTTCCGTGAATGGATCGTTCATAACGTCCACAGTCAAATTCTTTTTCTTTCTGGCAGCAGCAGCTACTTCCAACTGTTTACGACGATTATTCATTTCACTATAATCATCAGTTGATCCGTTTTCTTTAGAGATTTTAATCAATTCTAATAATGCAGATCTTTGATGTTTCAAAGACTTGGAACTAACCAAGAGGGTTTCAAAATTACTAACATGTTGAGTAGTAATATTTGGAAGGTATTGAATTAAAATTCTAGCTGGGTAATCGTTCTTAGATCTTAATGCACAATATAATGTAGTAAGTGCAACTGCAGCTTCTCCGTGAGTTTCCACAAAATAATCATCCATTAATACTTGTAATAATGCTTTAATCAAATTATCACATAAGTATTTATCAACTTCATCATCTTTCAAAAGAATATCTTGTAAAACATTTCTGACAACTAAAATAGTATTGAAAGAACATTTGGTGTCTTTAAAGGTAATTATATGACAACAAATTTGTAAGAATGGTGCCATAACTTCTTTATTTTCTATGATAAGTCTTCTGCATGCAAATTGAGTATCAGTAATAGACTTTGCATTGAATTGACTCACCACATCCATTAAAAATCTGACAACGGTAGCTGTAAGTTGTCTTAACATATGCTCTTCCATCATTTCTTCGGATAATGTTTCATCATCTTCATTTCCTTGTAATTGTAAACCATTATTATAAACCTTATCCCACTTGGAAACAAGAAGTTTATCAATATCCAAGAATGCTTTTGGTAATAATTCTGCCATAAATACATCAACAAATTTTACAGGGCAAAATTTCACCACACTTCTTAAACAACTATTAATCATATGCTTCCAACTATGTAAAGTAACTCCAACTGTATCACCAGCCACTGCTTTCCAAATCATACTTGCTATGTTTGGAATTTCGTAAAGAGTATCTTCAAGTTGTGATAATGACCCGATGGTCAAAAACGCATATTCTCTAGTATATCTGATTAAGTGACCCACAGAATCTGCAAAATCTCTTAAAGTAAGTGCTGCCTTAACATTCTCTTCAATGAAAGTTTCTTTGGATTGAATTGAAACACCTTGTTGCCAGAATCTTTCCATACAACTGTATCTAACAAATGCTTGAACTGCATCAGGTAAATCTTTCCAGTTCTCAGGATCATGGTATGCTTGGATTTGAGTTAATAATTGCAAGATATGAGGAATAATTGGTTGGACTCTTGGTTTCCATAATTTCAATAAATTCAAATATTCAGTAGAATCATGATTAAGTTTTTCAATACTATATTGAATGAAAATTCTGGTGGCTCTAATTGGGAAAATTGAAGACCAGTGATCCTTTAACTTATTCTTCAATAATTTTCCATCTTCATCCATCTCTGCTTCTAATAAATTAGTATTAGCAGTGATACCTCTACGTTGGAAGTATGATGCAATTTCCACTATACCCATTCTTTCCATAAACCAATGCAAATCCATTAATCCCTTTTCGGTTTCTGGTGATGACCATGCAGCTAATTCTGGATCCACAATCTTAGCAAATAATTCATTTTTATCAGTAATTGAAGATCTTGATGCTATAACTAATAAGAATGATTTGAATGCCACATTTTCATGATCGGTAACCTTATTTGAAGACAAAATATTGGCAACCACATTTTCTAAATCATTAAAGATTTTCTTCAATGATTCTGGCATTATATATGCTAAACGGTTTAATTCAGTACCACAACTGGTTCTTAAATCTCTAATCAATTCCTTTTCTTCATCAGAAATATTTGGAGGATATTCAAAAGTGGCAGTGATTAAAATCTTTTCTAATACCTTAAACATTAATGGACTAACATCCTTCAATAAAGGAGCAAATTGTACTAATGTTTGAACTTGCTTTCTAATTAATAATGGACATGATAAATTCATAGCCAATAATCTTTCACCAAGACTTTCCACTAATTTATTTAATCTATCATTAATAACTTCGAAATCTTTACCATTATACCAGATTCTCCATCTAGAAATTCCTCGTATACAATTTTCAATAATGTTAAATTGTGCAGAACCATAGTTCAATTCATCTGATTTTTCATCCAAATTATATTGGGTAATACATTTGTTTCCAAGATCTGAACTGAAAAAAGTTTGTAAACGATTTTCCAACCACATTAATCCATCTTCTGGTTTTTTACATGTAGTAATTCTAACAATATCCTCATTAAACTTCTTGTAATTTTGTAAGAAAGAATTAGAATCAGAATTAGAATCGAAATCAACATCTAAGAATTTCTTGGAAATATTTTCATCATTGTAAGTGTAATTTATAGTTCTATTAGCTGCAACTTCCAATAAATCAAGTAATATTTTCAAGATAGCTTCCTTAGAACTTAATTCATCGAATCTTAAAATTGTGACCCACATTTGAAGTGATAATCCACTGATAATTAAACTTGGATGATTAGTAGTATTTAAAACCAAATTCAAATAATTATCAATGTCTGAAGTTTCCCATGAAATTTTATTTTTAGATGAGATGTTCAAATATTCACTGAGGGAAACAATCATTTCAACTGTTTTTTTTAATAAAGAATATGTTTGTTCATCAACATCATCAGGATCGATTTCCAATGATTGATAAAAGGAAGATAATTTTTGAATACCCTCAGTTGAAAAGATTGATCCAATGAAGAAATTGAAATCTTCTGGGTTGTTATAAGTTCTGGTGAATAAAATATGAAGACAATCAACTGCTAAGGTTTTTAATTTGACATCAGGGACGCTGAGGATATTTATAAGGGTTTGCATAATGTTTTCATTTCTTAATACAGATGGTTGAATCCAATGTAAACAAGTTTTAAAAGTAGATAAAATTTTTGGTACAAATGATTGGGAGGATTCACTTTGTATATCATTATTTGATAAAAGTTCCATAAGGAATTGACTCCATATTATAAACCAACCATTTGGAGTATATTTACACCTTTTCATTTCTGGGCTATATTCATAAATGGAATCAAGTACATCATTAGGGGTAATAATTAATACACTCAATTGGTTTAAAATGACGGTTCTCTTTGAAGCTATTGGATCATCAAGAAGATATATATCTTCAAATAAAGTTCTGATTATAATGAGGGATAATTCACGACAAGTGAAATTGTTGGACCATAAATTCCATAAATCTTGATCCATGGATGCCCAACCATTAACACCATCGTCTTTGGAATTACCATTTGAATGGTTGTTATTATTATTATTATTATTATTATTATTATTATTGTTGTTGTTGTTGTTGTTGTTGTTGTTGCTATTATTATTATTATCATTATTTTCTTCACTTTCAGGTTTTGGAGGATTGAAATCACCCCAGGTTCTTTTAACTATAGAAACCCAAAGGAAAGCTAACTTTTCTTTTATATAATGAGGATCGTCAGATTCAATTTTATTGGCAAGTTCAAAAACCCAATTACGAACTGCTAAAGCCTTTGTAGAATCAAACAGTTGATAACGAGTTTTTATTGAGTTTTGAATTAAAGAAAGTCCGAAATGTCGAACAATATAGTTTTTACCATTATTCTCGGGTAATGCTAATTGATAACCCCAAAAAGGAGATTCATCATTAGACTTAATTGTTTCCAAAAAATCTTGAGCTTCTCTTCTTTGAGAGTTATTGGACTTCGAATCATATACAATGCCCAAAGCACTGATAATTTGACTGACACCACTACTATCCATTGTCATTTGATGGCAAATGAAAGATATGATTTAATCGACAAAAAATCACCTGTATGGGAAAAAGATGAATTAAAGGCGATGCAAATGAAGTAGTTCAAGGACGGAAAAATGGACTAAGATGATGGATTTCGGCGAATGTGAAAACTTAAGCAAAAGAACTCGGTGAATGCAATTTGGAATGGTTCACTTGAATTGTCCATGCAACCATACGGGTTTGGGTTTTCCACACTGTTTATCTTTTTTTCCCTCATAGTTTGAATAATCACTAAGGCGTTGGGTGCACGTGATGCGATAGAGGGGAGAGTGACTACAAAATGGCAAACATCAACGGAAAACTATTAAAAAAAAATGATAGGGGGAAAAAATGAAACTATTCAAAAAAAAAAAAAATACAAAATTAGTATGACCATCACACAATTAAACTAATTGTTAAAGTCATCGTCATAATTGGACCAATTGTGAACAATATTTTTACCTTATATAGTTAAAAACAGGTAATTTTAGGTTATGGTCATTGGACTTTTGCTTGGTGGGTGGTACTAGTATAAATAAATTCGCGCAATAAGGCGCCATGAGAACTCCAGTTCAAAAGATATGGGGCGTGATTAGGTAAACAATGTTTGGCGGGGCAAACTCAGTTTGGGGGGTAGAACAATTAATACAAAAAAAATATATAGTACCATAAAATATATAAGAAAAAAAAAAGAATCTGGTGCGGCGGTTGGTCTGGTACGAGTGGCTCGTGGATGTGTGTGACCTTTAGCAAATACTTAGAACTGGGGTATAATTTTGGTGGAGTTGAACTTTGTAGAATATAAAATGTGGTGAACCAAAAGGTTAATGGTGTATTTATATTCATTTGCCCGATTGTCGTGACTTTTATTTTTTTTTTTTTTTGCAATGTGTCGTTTTCTATCAGTAATTTGCGACATGTCTTTGACATTGTCAGAAACGTGGATAAAATACGTCAATCGTTGCACTCAAGTTATTTAACCTACTTTGTAGATACGATCAAATATTGATTGTAAAATATCACAATATGAGAGGATATTTTGAATTGGATTATGGCTATCATTAGTGAAAAAATTACCCATTTTTACTCTCACTATTGTTACTATAATTTGGCATTACTCTAATTAGTATTATTGCAATTTCTACTATTTAATCTCTTTCTTTTAACAATCTTCTTCTCTTCTTTTTATCTACTATTACATGTATCTTAAGCTGATTGTTATATTATGACTATGACTGTATAATGCTTTACAAGTAAAACTTCTTCTTGTCTCTTTCCATATCTGGTCTGTGTTCCCAGGCAATTTCTCCCTTGATACCCTTTTGCATTCTTCTAAGCTTCAAAGTAAATTGAGGCCCTAATTCTTGTAAACCCACTTTTTCTTCATTTCTGAAAACATAACGATGTCTTCTAACGAATATATAATCACGTTGGTTATGTAAGGTAATGACTTGACGTCCTTGAAGTTCTGGTTTATGAGGAAATATAGATTGGAAAAGTCTACCGACAGTTTTACCAAGTCTGGAATTGAAATTATTCAAAACTAATTCGGGTATGTGATCAGTGGCTCTACCATGACCTTTAATTCTTTTACCATCAATAATAGAAGTAACAGAAAAGTAAAAACTTGGTCCTTCTGGTAAATTAATTAAAGTAAGTCCAGTAACCTTTTTCTTATCTTCGTTTATAACAGCTAAAGTAGTGTAATCACGGTTGGAACAAAACTTGGCCATATCAATCATAGAAAATTCTTTTTGTCTCTTAATGAAAGTAGTATTTGGTAAGAAATCCATCAACATATCAGCAAATTCATAAGCTGGTTTTTTGGCATTGGCAGAAGTGGTTAATAAAATCTTTGGGTCTTTACCCACATTGGAAAAGTATCCTTGGAACTCATCTTCACCTTCAACTTCTGCAGCTATGGTTTCATCATAAACTCTTTTACTATCTATGGTATCTGGAACATTTTGAGCTAATCTTTGATCTCTTAATTCGGGGTTGGCTCTTTCTTCCTTGGCTCTTTCTGCTCTTAACTTATGCTTTTCTTTACTCTTTGCTTGTTTGATCTCCCCGAAGACCTTCAGCCTTCGTTGCTTGTTCTTGATGTTCTTGAGTGCCTCACTGGTGTTACCGCTCATCTTGTGGTTAGAATAAATTTTGAGATGAGATGATATATATATTGTCGCACACCAATGGCAGTGTATGCACACCATCTAAAGTATCATCAAACCTTCTAAGAACAAATCATATTATATATACTGTACTACCAATCAGGTTAAGGGTCTAAAAGAATTTATAGGGGCAGTTGTTGATCGAATGCCTCGTGCGTCTTGTATCGTTGTCTTGTTATAGAATTCCATAGTGACCAACTCTCGCTATTGATACCCTCGTTAATCTTTTAGTTCTCACTAACCAATCTCCGCACTATATTAAATGAAACAATTGGTTGCCAAATGGGCGCCTACCATCAAAAAGTCCCAATGGAACTTTAATGATACTTTTTCCATTGGAACATATTCTCGTTACGTGGATCTTATGGAATCACTTCTTCCAAGCCCTGCCCCAAATCCTCGTCTAGATGTTGGCAGCCATTTTCTATACTGTAATCAACGTAACCTTCAGTTGGGATCTGATGGCTATGATGTTTATCAAGCTCCAGTAGTAGATGGTCAACAGCTTTTCCGTAGGCGAATGTGGGTGAGAGGTGAACTACAGTTTTTCAACCCGGGAGTGAGCATTGGAGACAGTATCTGTTGTAGGGAAACAGTCACAAACGTGAGAAGTGTGGAGAATTCAGTGTTTGTTGGAATACAACGACAATTCACTGGAAATGATATATTGTTAAAGGAATCAAGGACTTTGGTGTATACCAATGATTTGTATCAGCCACCTACAAAGGAAAAAACTAACGAAAAAGGAGTATTTGACCATGAAGTGGTGGTGAAAACGCAGCCACACGATTTGTTGAAGTATAGCATGTTAACATCTAATCTCCATAAGATTCACTATGATAAACAGTATGCTGTTGAAGAAAACTTAAAGGATATAATTGTACATGGACCATTCATGGTATCGCTTCTCTTGTACTGGTTTCAGGGTATAAGTAATGAAGAGGTTAAAAGATTCAGATATAAAAATATGGAACCCTGTTATGTAGATAATGCCATGAAGTTGACATGTTTAAGAAGTGATAAAGGGTATAAATTGGGTATAGAAGGTGAAAGTGGAAACAAGTACTTTGACGGGTTGATTGAGACTCATCAAAACTAATAAGAGAACTAGCAGTACAAATTAACGATATATAGAAATAACTAATACTTCATCTTCCGTAATAAAAGTATAATAAACGAGTTGTTAATTATAAGAACTTACATCTCTATGGGTCACCATTACAATTTCTATCGAATTAAAATGTGTCATCATATATTATTAGTGCTTATACAAAACGTTATACAGACACAATCTGTAGATTTTACCTCATGAACATCATTATAGGTAGGAGCCTATGAAAAGATATCCAGCACCACTTGTTGAACAGATCTGAATTGGAATAAGGAGATATCATTAAAAGCGATTGGTGATTACTAAAATTATGTAAGTATCAATAAGTGTGATGATTCATCTCCGCTAGTAACTAGGATTACTTGACTGATAAACACCCAATCAATGCCAATTCAATTTTTGTCCACTTTTTTGGGGGGTAAGCTTAAACATCCAACGTAGCTCTTACTTTACCCACACAATAATCTTTATACTCATTAACGTAACCTTCATGATTAAGCTCGACAACGCCATGCAATTCAGAGACAATTTCACCATTACCTCCGACTAAAACCATACCTCTACCCATTTTAGAGAGGTCTGGGAAAGATTCCACCAATTTATCATCAAGAATTAAACTTGTGATATTGTTAGCAACAAGTCTACCCATGTACATGGCCCAACCAGCACTTTTAATAATTGGCATTTCTACCAAATCACCTAAAGCGAAGAATTTTGGAAGATGCTTTTCTGTGTTAGTTAATTGAAGGTATTCATTAACAGTAATATTGTTGTTAGGAGTAACAAATGCTTGTCTTAATTCAGGTGAAAGAATGTCAGTATTATTCTTATGAGAAGTACACCATTTATTTAAAGAAGATTTAATTATTTTACCATCAGTAGTTTCTAAATCTCCGTTTGGTAATTCCTTTGAAATTCTAGTATTAACGTATACATTAACACCGCCTCTTTCTAAGGATTCACGAACCATTTTACGGAAATCTTCACTTAATGGTTCAGGTGGGAAAGATGGATGTGGGTGAACTAAATTGACAGTTTTATCCGGGAATTCCTTTTTAATATCACCTGCAATTTCAATTCCTACACCTCCAGCACCAATAACTGTTACTGGGTCGTTCACAGAAAGTTTTTCTCTAAAATCTTTCATCTCATCGAGATAGTAATCAATATTGTATGCATCTGGGGTGATTGGCCAGGTTCTATTTCTACCTGAAGCTAACACCAAATAATCAAAGCCGATTTCGGCAGTTTCTGGAGAATTATTCAAGGTATATTGGGCAGTAGTTTCTGTTAAATTGGTAACTTTTCCGTGAACATAAGTAATTTCAATACCACCATCGCGGTTTGAATTTGGATTAACATTATGAACTTTTGTTAAAGAATCTAAAATTGGTTGTTCTTCAGATACAATCTTATCGAAAGTCAAGTCATCTAATTGATCAAATGGAATAAATTGAGTTTTTGCAAATTTGGTGTCCACAAAGGCGCGAGGAATACCAAGAATATTCAAGAAACCAGCCTTTGGTTCGATTAAAGTGATGGAAATCTTTGGATTCTTATTTCTTAAGGCAGTGGAATATAATGGATCCTTTGATCTTTCCAAAAAGTGTTTCTTTAAACTTTTAACTGCTGCAATACCGGAGTAAGCTCCACCAACAATAAGGACATTGGTAGTGAAAGAAGTTGCTACCTTAGTGTTAACATCAGGAAGAACAGAAGGAATAGATAATGGCATGGTACCTGGAGTATCTGGAGTTGACTGTGCTAATGCCTGTAATGAGTATGCAGCCTTGGCCTCTTCCGATAAACTGCTCATAAGTACTTTTTTATGATTTTTAAAACAATTCTAATATGTATTGTTCAATATTTGCCAAAAATTATCTTTTTGATCTATTTTCTTTTTTTTCACTTCCGACCACTACGCATTCAGCCAATACAACCGGTGCCGAAGTCGGCCCCATCTAAAAAAATTCCGACCTGTCTTGTGCAGGGCTTATTTAAGATCTAACTAAGCAAGATTCAAGGGTTCCTATTACATTAAACCCCGATAGAGTTTGAGGCATCTCGTTCCGATATTTCGGTCCGATATCTTTTCTTCTCAAACAATTGATATTTTTTTTTCTCTAAAATTCAATTACTTTTAACCATGACATATCTTAGATCTTTTAGATATAGTTGATTGTTTTGTGAGTCAACGGCTGATTAACTGCGTGACTGCATAACAAAAACCCTGATATGATTTCTCAACAAAATAGTTCAAAAGTTGCAAGACTTAAGTAATTGGCATTTTCTTTTATTTAAATTTGGAGTTGCTTATTGCTAACTTATACTAACACTTGGTCATCAATAGCAATGACTGATATTGTGGTTGTCGGAGCAGGGGTCTTAGGACTTTCCACTGCTTTAGTTTTGTCGGAAATACCTGGAGTAAATGTTACTGTCTTAGCTCAATATGGCCCTCACAATACATCTATGAATGATACATTCACTGATACTTCCGCATACACTTCAGCTTGGGCTGGAGCTCATTACAGACCTGCCCCAAGTAAAGATGAAGATGAATTTGAGATGGCTTTAATCACCAGATTAACCTTAAGGAAATTTAAAGAATGGGAGCAATCACACCCTGAAAGTTCGATTCAATTCGTTAAAGGTATTGAATACTTTGAAGCACCTGATGATATAACTTTAAACTTAGGTAAAGGATACACTGAAGAGATAGAAGATTTTGAAATCATCAAATCAGGGCTTCCTTCTGGTGTCAAGTTTGGTACTAGTTATCGTACATGGGTATTGAACCCTCCAGTATATTTGAAATTTCTCTATAGAAAACTTCAAAAACTCGGAGTAAAATTCATCGTTAGAAACATAATGTCACTTAAAGAAGTCAATGATGTGGTTCCAAATCATCCAATTATAGTCAATTGTAGCGGAAATGGGCTTCTTTATGATGGAGGATTTGATCCAAGTCTGTTTCCGATTAGGGGCCAAACATTATTGGTTGATCCACCGACTGGATGCCGTTACATTAATGAAACATTAACTCATCAACTGGCCAATGGTTTATGGACATTCATAGTTCCACGTCCTTTCAATGGAGGTGTTGTTCTCGGTGGAACCAAACAAATTAATGATACCTATGACGGAGTCAGAGATTCTGACATAAAAGCAGTTTGTGACAGAGGAGAAATTCTCTATCCAGAATTGATGAAAACAGATCAAAATGGAAAGAAATTCTTCGACATAAAAAGGGTCAATGTAGGTTTCAGACCTGCTAGAAAAGGTGGATTGAGAGTTGAATTGGAAAGAAAAAATCCTAATACTGGAAGATTAAACCATGTAATTCATAATTATGGTGCTGGAGGATTAGGATATGAATTATCTTATGGTTCAGGATTAAGGGTTAAAGCAAAATTGGAAGAATTGAATAAATCAAAGCTTTAAATTTGTTTTTTAATTCATAAACGAGTTTTATGCATTTTCTATTGTTCTGTAAAGTATCAATATTCTGTGAACCTATTGATATATTAGAATTATTTTTTAGACACGTTCTGCAATGCACAAAATATTGTTTCCCACCCAATTAGTTAAATATGGTCGGGAAATGGGGCGGACATTGAGTAGGTAAACTTTCTTCCTCAAGGTATCATAACGTTCTATGTGACGATCAATGCGATGAGGTGAGGCTTAAGATACGATCAGACATGAGTCAAAACATCACTATGCATTTATGTACGTATATTTTTAACCAGTGATGAAATCACTCGTTTCGGGGATAAGGTGCTGATCGCTTACAATATAAGAATCCCATTTCTAAACTTTCTCGACTGTTTTGGAATGAAAATGTCTGTTTGTAAAATTATGCATTCAAAACTCACAGGTCCCTTCGGTTTGAAATAACTTTTATGCATACGCATCATCTAGATTTTTACGAATCTCGATGAACCCTTTCAAAAACAAGATCTTTAACAGTAAAGCAATAGATTTTTGAGTAAATTGGAAATGAAAGGTCATAGTATTATCCGTGCGAAAGAAGTGTGAAGCAGCTTTTATATTAATCTAGTATTGCTATAGTTTTGAAAGTGTTAAAATGACATTTTACAGAACCCATGGCTTCAAACAACCAACAACCAAATCGAAATATCATCAGCAGTAGTATTATGTATGTGTTATAAGTTTCAGCATATTTATTATATTAGAAGCTTGGTTATGCGTTATTAATAGTTTCAATAAGGTATTTGCATTTACTTAAAGTTTTGGTTTTTTTCCTACAAATTTTTGAAATAATAAAGACCAACAAAAATTTAGGAGAAGTAAATGGAAAAACTAACAGAAACAACAAAAGAATTATTGAATGAACTAAACTGGAGCTAATTCAATTTAAAAAAATGATTATAACAATATAAAAATGTTCATTTGGGTATGGTTTTAATCTACTTACCAATACTTTCAGTCACAGCCAGGCAAACACGTAAAATTTGTAATCAAAAATTGGTTGTATAGTGTAGTGGTTATCACTTTTGGTTTTGATCCAAACAACCCCGGTTCGAATCCGGGTACGACCTGATTTTAATTTTTTGAATTCTCTTTTTTTTTTATTACTTATGCTCATATATTACCATATACAGCCATTTTTGGCTACTACCACCACCAATTCAGATTTGCGAGCGACGCCTTAGAACGGGGCTTCACTAAAAAGATCTCTATCTTCCTGCACGCAGGGCAGCGGATTTTTCAATCCCTATAGTAACTTCCTATTATTATTACTGCTGCACACGTGGGGGGCCCTTCGTAACATAATACAACAATACCTAAAACTCGGGTTTACATATATGTCTAATTAATTAGGCAAGTGGGCATCATTTCAGGAATTGTTGACCTACATATATTAGAAGTGGATAATTCCAACGTTTTTCATACCTAATCTTCGTCACTACTACCAATTATCATCATGAAGTTCGGGGAGCATTTAAGAAAAGCTCTTATCAAGAATTATAGTTTCTATTATATCGCATATGATGATTTAAAACATCAATTAAAGAAAAGTTTGAAAGATAACGATTATGAATGGAGTAATCAATTGGAAGAAGAATTTCTTAATGCTTTGGAAAATGAATTAGATAAAGTTTATTCTTTCACCAAGGTTAAGAATACTGAAGTTAATCGTCGTATTAAGGAACTGGAAGCTTATGTTCATGAAGTTGTTAATGCTCTTCAAAGATCTCAAGCTAATCCAAATGATTCTACTATTAGTAACCGTCCTCAAGAACAAGACTTTGAAGATTTAGAACAAGAATTGAGTGACATTATTGCTGATGTTCATGACTTGGCTAAATTTAGTCGTTTAAATTACACTGGTTTCCAAAAGATTGTTAAGAAGCATGATAAAACTACCAAATTCAACTTAAAACCAATTTTCCAAGTTAGATTGAATGCTAAGCCATTCTACAAGGATAATTATGATGCTTTGATTGTTAAGTTATCTAAATTATATGATTTGGTTAGAACCAGAGGTAACCCAGTTAAAGGTGATTCTAGTGCTGGTGGTTCTCAACAAAATTTCGTTAGACAAACTACCAAGTACTGGGTTCATCCTGATAACATTACTGAATTGAAATTGATTATCTTAAAACATTTACCAGTTTTAGTTTTCAATGCTGATAAGGAATTTGAACCTGAAGATAGTGCCATTACTTCCATTTACTTCGATAACGAAGATATGGATCTTTACTACGGTAGATTACGTAAAGATGAAGGTGCTGAAGCTATCAGATTAAGATGGTATGGTGGTATGAAATCTGAACAAATTTTCGTGGAAAGAAAGACTCACAGAGAAGATTGGACTGGTGAAAAATCCGTTAAGGCTAGATTTGCTCTTAAAGAAAAGAAGGTTAACTCTTTCTTAAAGGGTGACTTCACTGCTGAACAAGCTTTTGAAAAGGCCAGAAAGGATGGTAAGAAATCTCCTCAAGAAATTGAAAACTTAGAAAGATTGGCTAAGGAAGTTCAATACCGTATTTTGAAGGAAAAGTATAGACCAGTTATGAGATCTTTCTATAACAGAACTGCTTTCCAATTGCCAGGTGATGCTAGAGTTCGTATCTCTTTGGATACTGAATTGTCCATGATTAGAGAAGATGACTTCGATGGTTACGACAGAACCCACAACAACTGGAGAAGAACTGATATTGGTGTTGATTACCCATTCTCTCAACTTCCAGAAAAAGATATTTGTCGTTTCCCATACGCTGTTTTGGAAGTTAAATTACAAACCCAATTGGGTCAAGAACCTCCTGTTTGGATTAGAGAATTGATTGCTTCTCACTTAGTTGAAGCTGTTCCAAAATTCTCCAAGTTTATTCATGGTGGTGCTTCTTTACTTCCAGACTATGTTAACTTATTACCTTTCTGGTTACCACAAATGGATGTTGATATTAGAAAGCCAAAGATTGAAAATGAATATGGTATTCAAAGAAACCCTCAACAAAGAATGTTGAAATCTTCTTCTTCTGGTGGTGAATTAGATGAAGAAGAATTTACTGGTGGTGATTCTAGTTACAATGGGGTTCACTTTTCTAATGATTACAACCCATTAGAAGATGATTTGGATGAAAGCACTCCATTATTATTACCAAACAACTACTCCAATAGACACTCCAACTCACCAGTTGCTGATTTCTTCTACCACTTATACGGAAGTTTCTTACATTACTTCAATGATGACAGAACTTTCACTGTTAAGGAAGGTACTAACTTTGACTTAAACAAGACTTTCGAATCTAAGATTCCAAAGGGTAAGAAGATTGCCGTTCCTATTAGAATTGAACCAAAGGTTTACTTTGCTACTGAAAGAACTTTCTTGAGTTGGTTATCTATTGGAATGATCTTAGGATTCACTGCCACTACTCTTTTGAACTATGGTTCTAAGTCTGCTTTGACTGCTTCTATTGGTTTCTTCATTACTGCTTTGTTCACCATCTTATACTCCAGTTACATGTATGTCTGGAGAGTTTTGATGATCAGAGAAAAGAAGGCTGTCAACTATGCTGACAAATTTGGTCCAAATGTGATTTGTATCTGTATTGTTGCAGCTACTTTCTTCACTTTTGCTTTCAAGTTCTTGGAAAACTAAACTTGGAAATTAAATTAAACCCAAATACTTCTTTTTAACTTATGGGTCTAGTAGACCACATCCAACATCTATTTTAATAATGCCTCGGCAAAAAGTCATTCTATTTCTAATAAGCATATTGTCATAATTAACGAAACATTTTTATATCAAGTAACAGTGAGCGACCCAAAAAATTACTAGTAGTTGAGTATAACGGTGTAGTTCAGTATTAGAGTGTAGTGGAATTAACAGATATTGGCCACGAGGGTTGGCTAAGTACCAAGTAGTAAGATAGTTATCTGAAGAGCTTGCTACAAAAGTGTTTACATGATACTTCTACTTTGCTTATCAAATAAGTATTTATGGTCGTTGATACATTTTTCAGGGCCCTAAAAATTTCCACTAATTTGTATACCAAAATATTTTGCCCCACAACTGCAAAAATCAGTGCAATAAAATGATAATTCATTAATTTAGACGAACTGTTCAGTTCTCCAGTAGTGGAGCTGTGACATTGTACTTCTTTCTCGTTACAAAAACAACATAACTAGAAAAATCTCAGAACTCAACTTTATTTGTCACAATTTGTGGGCCATTTGATATTTGCCTTTGGTTGATTTTTGTAGGTGAATTATTCGCCGTTTGGTTGTTTCGTATTTCTGTGTTGAATCCTTGGCTTGGTCTGGAGTGCGTGGAAAAAACTACCATCAGAATCTTGAATTTTTGCCAAACCACTCAACGTTTCATTCACCATCATGGCTTATAAAGACATTGTTCCTGTTGGAAGCGCTCTTATCATCAGTGCCACCTCATTTGGTCTTGGTGTTATTTACTCTCAATGGCCATATGATTTAAACACTTTATGGAGATTCAATGAAGACGCCTTCGATGTTTCTATTGCTCACTACAAGCAATGGGCTGAATCTCCAATGTATGTCCATTATGTTTTCCACTCTGTTATGGTCTTAGGTTTGCTTGGTGCTTTCATCAAGTTATACAAGCCTCTGGAAGATGCTAAATACTTTGAATATGGTTCTTTGATCTTATACATGGCTGGTGTTATTATTTACCTTACCAACCTTAGAATTGGTGTCAATTCTTGTGCTACTGGTAAATGGGGTGATGTTGACAAGAACACCGGCGTTAATGTTATTGCTGCTTCTACCGTTATGATTTTGATTGCTCTTATTGGTGTTTTAGTTTTACAAGGTGGTTTATACTATGCTGAATGGTATGATAACAAATTAAAGGAAGATTTCTACAAGAATGAAGCTGCTGAAGCCAAGGCTGCTGCTGAAAAAGATGCTGCTGCCGCTGCCGAAGCTTCTGGTGTCGAATCTAAGTCCAAGTCCGCCGCCAAGAAGAGATCTAAGAAGGATTAAATAGCTGATTAAATATACGTATTTGTATCTGTCTCCCCCACTAATAATTAAAGTTAAAGTGTAGATGGTGGAACCTGCGACTGTGTGCAGTCCGCGCACCAGCCAATAGAACATGCGAAAGATTCCCTTACTGAAAAAACTCAACAGCAGTAAGCATCTAAACTACAATGTCAGAACAAGTTTACGGTGAATATCCTACCTACTACAAGCAGCCATTTAGAGTACGTATTGATAAGGAGTATTTAGTGAAGTGTGGAAAAAAAAGTGTGGATCCAACGCATGATTTTGAAGTGATATGGTGAACCCATCCATCATAGATATGAGAAGAACAGAGAATCCAATCAGTATAAAGAGCCGTCCAATATGATTCAATCAATAGATCAAAAAGAAGATATGATTATAAGTGAAGTTTTACGAGATTCCTAATAAAAATCTGTCAAAGTAAGGGAACAAAGAAGAGACAAAACGTGCCATTAGACTTAATAAGGAACAAAAACAAGGACAACAACGAACCGAAAGAGTGCCATAAGATAACCTGGTATTAGTTCGAGTGGAATTACAGTGAATGACGAATCCTTGCATCCAAAAACCCGAGAGACTGGTCACAAAGTATTACTCCAATTACTCACTGAGTAGAAGATATAAATTGAACAAAAACCTATGATAGTCACCCAAACAACCTGGAAATGGATCTAATCAGCAATGCAGACCATGATTTCCGGATCCAGCAGACCTTCAGCTCACCAAATATACTTCATCCTACGATTTTTAAAGATTATATACTAACATTCTAGTGGGCTCGTTACCATGCACACACTAAGCCACATTTCTTCTGGTCCGTGTTATTAGGACTTTCTGCTCCAGTCTTATTATTGGCTACTCCTTTAAGAAGAAAGTACTTGTACGCTGACCACGAACCAATTCCAAATGTTTACCCATTACCAACCAGACCAAGAGACACTAACTTGACTGGTTACGATGACGAGTAATTGTGTCAAAAAATGTGCATTAGATATCATTAAATATTAAAAAAATAATATTATCATAGTAACAAATGTAGTCTTGTAAAGTGACCAGCAAGAGCTGAATAAAGTTAAATTACCAGTCGCTCATTACCAGTAATCAGTCACTTTACTATTACGCCATATATAGTAATGAGGCTAATAATTACTTGAGGTTCAATTAAATCGTGAATAATTTTTTTTTGTTGAATTAAAAAAAAGTGTCAAATACGGATACAACTATCCTCAAGCTTAAAGAGCCTTAAATACCCTTCATTTCAAAATTATGAAAGAATATTTCATTCCATCAACGTTTCCACGCCTGTTCCTTCATTAACCTGTGTAAAACCTAGGCAGGTCGTGTCGAAACCATATAAGTAAAAAAATTCTGAAAAATGATTCTGTTCAACACCATCAGCCAATTGTAAATAGGATCATGTACAGGTTGACAGGTCTATTATTAAGACCATCTGGTTTAGCCAGAGGCTTGGGCATAAGGGTAGCACCGGCCCCAGCTTTTCAGGCACAAAAATTTCACACCAGTTCCCCAGTTCACAATGGAAGTATGTTTGGAGAGTTAACCAAGAAAGAAACTGAAACTGCACCAGCACCAACTGAAGAAACCTTGGAAGAAGAAGAAATCACTCCTAAGAATGATACTGCTTTACAAGAGTACCACATGAAAGAAGCTTTGGAAAGACAATATAAGGTGGACAAGTATGTGACACCATTGAAGAAGGCATTATTTGAATCTAATGTAGCTAAAAATGGATTTTTCAAGAACAACCAAATTGTGGAACATGAAGGTCGTACATTCAAGTTAGAATTAACTGAAGAAGAAATCGATATTTTGGAACCAACCATTTATTTGAGATCATACCGTATTAAATCTTCCATGAAAAAAGCTACTCAAGTGAATCGTTTTGTTAGAGGATTCAATGTTAAGACTGCTATTAATCAATTACATTTCAATCCAAAGAAAATGTCTACTGAACTTGAAATTTTATTAAAGAGAGGTTTAGTTCAAGCTGGTGAACTTGGTTTGGATGAAGATACCATGTTCATTCAAAGTTTATGGGTAGGTTCTGATGGAGAATGGATCAAGAGACCAGATATCAAAGGTAGAGGTAGAGCTGGTATTATTGAACACCCTCACATACATTTAAGAGCAATTTTGAAGTCAAACCAAACCAAACTTCGTAAGGATTGGGAAGCTGCTCAAAAGAAGCTTGCATCCAAACCAAGAATGTTCTTAAACAACGATCCTTTGAACTTTAAGGTTAGACCATACTATAAGTGGTAGTCTTGTAAATAATAATAAATACACAGCATAACAAATATTCGAAACAACAACTTATATTGTAGATAGATAGTTGTAATTGGTTACGAGTTAAGGATATTCCTATTTGGAGTTTATTCACCAAAATAATAATATTAATAAAACTGTTACCTAATTGAAAGTGAGATCGGATTCGGTAGTCATGATGAGGTAAGTTAATCATTTCCTTTCGTATCAGGATGCAAAATTATATTTAGTAGTAGAGAGGTAGAAGATCATATGTGGGTAATAAACTGCAAAAAAAAAAGATATAAGTGCATAATGTACAATACAAAATACCGGAAAAGTCCAAAGGTTGCTTATTATATGAATTCAATTTCCTGTTCCTTTGCAGCTAAAACGCTTAACAAATTTTGTTTTTTTTTTGTTTAGTAATTTATAGATTGCCAAATGGCTGTTGATAATAACACTTACTCAGAACACAAGCCTCTCATATTATTATTATCATTATTATTATCAAAGTGTTTCACGCTTCGAAATTGAGGTGACTTAGTGACTTCAATTAAAAACTTATTTGGTAAAGTTATGAATTTACTAGTTTGGTGCTTATGTCCGGCACAAAACTATTTTATCCAGAGTAGCCGGGTACTTTTTTGAGCCAGATCGTCTTCTGTTTGGAGCATGGTCCATGTACAGCATGTGCGTCATATATATCTCATATACAAAATTAAAGTGGGTGATATATGTTAGTAACGTCTTTCACGTGACCTTTGTTCCAATAAGTGGTCTATTATAGTATTATAGGCGTTATAGGGAGGAATCTATGATGCTCTCCTCCCTAGATACATTCCATCGGGAAACTTAGAATGAGATTAATTCCATATAGGTAACATTGAAACCTTTCTTACCAAAATTAGGTGATCATTAATAGAAAAGGTGCGGAGCACTAACGGATTGTCACTAACCCCCAAACAGCAATTTGACCGCAACATGTAATAGTAAGAATCTGCCACAGTCTAGCCTTAAGATAAGCTATTATTCCTACCCCTTTCCTTACAACCAGTTATATATGACCCAATTTCTATGACTCTTTTCCCATGTTATGACCATATATACCTCGTTTACCGAAAAGACTCTATTTAGGATCATCATCTTCGTTAATATTATCATCTTTTTTATTATCATGATCCCGCACTTGTTAGCCCTCTATCCTACATAGTCATTCCATAAGCGCTAGGTGTAATAATAGTACTTACTCCTCTCGGTACTACCCCTTCCTGATTCGTAGTTCTTGGTTTTGTAGGACTTTTTTTTTTTTTTGCATTTTGTCTGGGTCCTGTTTTGTCATATTTTATCTGTTTTGTCTGAGTCGGGCAATCCTATCCCTCTCCACTATGGTCGTTTCATTTGTTCCCAAAAAAAAATTTACTCTGCCCAGGTCGTATCTAGTGATTGCATAACCACGCAACCTGAGTTATATATAGTTGTAAGGGATTGCCCCCGTTTATAAACTCTATTGATACTTTCTATTCTTCTTTCTTATTCAAAAACACTTAATTATTATCGTCTTACTCACTAGTACTACTACTGGGTCACTCACCTCCCCATCCCTTCTTATCATTTAGTCCTTGTGTGAACTCCCCACGGTTGAGTCATTTAAACCGTCTTTTTTTACCACCTGACGCCTTGACATTAACCCGGTAATACGCTACTTGGCATAATAGGGTACTATCAGAATTTGATACTTCTGTTATATTTATAGTATCAAGTTATCATTAGTTGAGTTTCTTATTTTAATTGAATACCTACTAGCTCCACAATAATTGAATCAATTCTCACTCAAACCCCCTTAATCTTTAGAAACCCCCCCCCTCTACCACCATCCCGCTTAACTCAATCTGATCACAATGGGACTCAAATTTACAAACTATTTTGACGACTCAATGTATGAGTCTCCTGATGTCAAAATTATAGCATGTCTTGGTTGCTCTTCTCATTTATGCTTATCTGAGTTGGTCATTTGTGATGGTTTTACTGGTGCAAGCGGCCCAGCTCTTTTGGTAGATAAGCTCATAAATATTGAAGCAGAATCTCCGTTGCAACACACTGCTATGAAAACTGGGGATTATCAGATTTATAAGGTCAGATGCCATCAATGTAAATCTTCCTTAGGTTGGTATTATAAAAAAGCATTTGATCCTGGTCAAAGCTATAAAGAAGGAAAATTCGTGATTGAAGAGCATTACATAAAGTTCATTTCGAATCATGTGTCTACCAATGTGCTAATGGAACAAGCCATGAAGAACAAAATCAGACGGCGTTATAGTTCCACTAGTACTATAAGTTCCGAATCTATTGATGAAAAAGCTATTGACGGATTCAAATTTTGCTCTTCTTCTCCTGAATCCCAAAAATCACATCTTGATTACAGAGACTATACCAATGGTCTTTTCTTAAATCGTCTTAGAATTCCTGGTTTAGAAAAAAATGTTGAAGAAGAAGACGAAGATGAGGTATTTGTGGATGCTTAATATTAATTACCCCTTTTTTAATACCCCCTTTATTCCTAAGTTATATCTAGATCCCTATTTTTTTGCTTGGTACATTTCAATTCTTTTTTAATTAGATTCATTTGTCAATTCTCTCTATGTTGGGTTATTTGGTATGGTAAACTGGTTTATTTTTTATTTTTAATTTTAATTATATTTTGTTGCTTCCCATCCTTAGGCCATTGGATGGGATTTTTGGTTTAGAGAATTGACTTATGGCATGAATCTTATCTCTAGTATATAGTAAGAATGTTATTAAACGAATAATTGAATAAATAATTAGACGACCATCAATTATTAGTTGATTTACGTAAAGTAATTTATGCTTCTTTTTTTATTATGCTTCTTATTATTAATGCATTTATCTAATATACATAGAGGAATTATTCTATAGAATAGCTCTATTAATAGTGTTACTTGATGATTAAACCTTTCTCTTCTTGTTAGAACCCTCTTCATTATCATCATTATCCATTGATCTCTTGGTCTTTGGAGTCAATTTGGTGTATACCAAAACATAAGCTGCTGGATCGTTCAATGCAGCTCTTTCGTTAATCTTATTTATATACTCATCATCATAAGTGGACCAAGAGCCATCAGGTTGTAAACAATGAGAAACATAATGACCTGAAGAAATAGATCTACCTTCATGAACAATCACTGAAACCAATTTATATTTGGTTGGACTCTTATCAGTAGTATAGTCAGTCAAGTCCAAATACTTGGAGTAAGAGATTGATTGTTTCATTTTAGAGGAAGAGTTACCATTGAATTTAAATCTCTTTAAATGAATGGTCAATACTTCTGGAGAACGGTTGATGAAACTGATTTTATTAGCCAAAGTTCTCTTCTTACAGTTTTCACAGTAATAACCAGAACTCTTATCAGCTTTATCAACCTTGATCAATTCATTGGAAAAGAAATCACGAATAGATTTTTCAACTGAGTATTTGTTACTTGGTTGTTCAATTTGTTGATCACCTTCAGGAGTGGCAGGTCTATTTTTCTTCTTATTCAATCCTAATGATAAATCATAAAATTCTTGTTTGGTTTCAGAGACATTTTTACAGACAGAACAAGTGATTCTTTGATCCAATAAACCTCCAAAAATATCGTAAATGATGGATTCATTCAATTTTTTACCCTTTGGAGTAGAATCCTCTTGTAATCTGGACATCAATGACATGAAATATTCATGAGAGTCTTCTTGTTGCCATTCAGACATCATGCAGTTGATATCATCCAATCTTTGAATGATTTTCTTAGGATTGATGTACTTAGATTTTCCTTTTCCATCTAATCCCCACATTCTCTTGGAGAGTTCAGCCAACACATGCGATACTGATCTAGGTTTTAATGTTGAATCATGTTTACCTGAGTTTATTTCAGTCAAGTAATGTTGTAATGCAGGGATATGAACGAAAGATTGGATAGCTGAATTCATATAACAAGTAACCCCATGGTTCAAAAGACCAACAGGACGACTCTTAGAGAGTTCTCTCCAACTTTTATAAATTCTTGAAGAGTCATTTGAGCCTCTGTCATCAGAATCTTCATTAAAGTCGTAAAATCCGACTAAAGGAGTAGCTTGTTTAGGTTCATCTTCTTCAGGAGAAGTTGGAGGAGTTGATTTGGAAGATTCTTGAGGTAATGGCTTTGCAGCTTCTGATTTCAAGTCATTCTTTAACTTTTCTATGTCTTCATCTTCATCACCACTAGATTCGCTAGTAGCACCGCTTGAAGAGCTAGAATTAGAACTAGAACTACCACTGGAGCTAGTACCAGAGACAGAGACAGAAGCAGACTCAGCATCAAAATCTTCATCATCTTCCTCATCATCTTCATCCTTTTGTTCTACATCAGCATTTACTAATGGTGCTGGAACAGTTTGCTTTTCTTCAGTCAGGTCCTGATTCTCAGACACAGATGGGCTCGCACTCACACTAAAACCAGTGAATGGTGAATCAGTATTGTCAAGATATTCAGAAGCAGATTCATATTGTGAATCCCCATCAGACAGGAAGGCTTCACCCAAATCTTCTCCAACTTGAGGTTTTGCCTCTTTTTTCTGCTTATTCAAGAGTTTTTTCTCGCTTTTGGTTAAGAACTTTTTGCCAGTGTAAGCCGCCACTGCTTCAGCCATGGATCTAGGTTGTTTCTTCATAGGACTGGTTTCCACAGGGTCAAGAGATGGAACTATAGGTTTGTTGATGGCTGCAGATGGTTTTTTCAGTCTTGATAAAACAATATAACTTGCAGGTCTTTCACTAGTGGTATCGGCTTGATTTTTTCCCGCTTTAAAAGTAAGTGGACTGGAAAGGTACCTGTCTATTAAGGGATTACTGGGGGCACTTGATGATGGAAATGGTGGTGACATCTATTGGAGACACTAAATATACACACAAATCTATTGGTAGACTATGTATGAAGGTATTATGTGTACTGGGGGAGACCTCGGTAATAGTAAATGAAGCTCGCGTCTGCCAAAAATCCTTGCGATGCTCTGTCTCTCTTTTTTTTTTGGTCCTGTATGCAGCACTGTTGATGTGATGAATTGGGGGTTGGTGGTAAATTGTATGAGGATACATGTGAAACGAGGTCTTCCTTTCAATTGTATCTACAAAAAGAAGTAGAACAAAAAAAAAACGTTTAAAGAGAACCAAATTGGAAAGTAATGCAATGCTTTTCTTTGGCGTCTTTTGGTGAATTTTTTTTTTTACTTTTCGTATGTGGTGGGGAGGGTGTCGTAAATGGTTCAGTAGTTCCTGCACACGACACATAGATAAGAACACTTCAATATATAGTAATACCAGCTTACTGTTACTTTATAGTATAGCAAGAAGGTGTTTATAGTAGCAAATTATCGTTTCTGATGCATGATACTGCACCAACAGGAACAACGAATTAATTCCATCAAAAGATGCTGCAAAAATAGCTCCTACCACACACACACACACACACACACACACACACACACACACACACACACAAACACGCAGACACTACACTTTCCTTATCAGTGCAGGAGCTAAGCTAGTGTGAGAATTACGAAATACGAAATACAGTTCTATTGTTTAACTGGGTATGCCATTAATTCTATCACTAGCTATATAATTTAAAGCTACGAATGCAGTGGATGGTGTTAATGGCAAAAGAAAAGACTAGTTTAAGACTATCTTTAATATTCCTCATTTATATCTGTAACCAATCCACTCTTCACTTGAACTAGCTTCACTAGAAGAATAACTTCTCCTGTATATCATTAGTTATCAACTCCTGAAGATCGTGTTGAGCAATATACGAGCTGATATTAGCAAGTTCACTGATGTCACGACCTCCATTCTTCTTAACCTTTGAAGCATGCTCATCTTCATAGTTACCCAACCGAGCTAATGGAAAATGAGGAGGTCTACTACCATCGGATTTGGATAATCTGGACGACCTTACCGGTGATCTCGCTGGATGAAGTAACCTTTCTTTGTCTCTAGCAAAATTACGATTTGGAGCCAAAGTGCGGCTATCTCTTTTAGGTTTCACTTCAAGTGGATCGTAATCTTCCTCTTCATTGCCATAATCATCATCATTTTTATTCACTGAACTCACAGAAACAGCATCTTCTATGTCTGAAACATCCAATCCGCGTGATTCTTTATCTCTACCTTCAAGATCGCTTTCATCTTGATCTGATGCTTCTGTTCCTTCATCCATACACTCGTCCAGCCCGCTGTCCATTTTTATTTCTGTGCTTTGGTTGATTTTGGATGGTGATTCAAGTAGTTTTCTGTAAATCATACTTTCAAAATTCATATCAAACTTTTTGAAAAAATCTGTTCTTACTGTACTTATTTCCCATTTTTGTAATGTATCAATTAATTTGAAAATACGATTCATATTTTCATCTTTAACTTCATAGTTATTAAGAAGACTTCTTTTATACTTTGGTTTAGTCCTCCCATTCAGTACGACAGCTTCTTTAATATCAGTTTCAGTATAACTACCACCTGAAGTTCTACTGCTGTTTGTCAACAAATGCTTTATCCATGCCACCGAATTATTATCTTCATATTTTAATGCCATAGACATCACGTTGATATCTACTAAATTATTGAAAATTTCAATATCCAATGAATAATATTTGTCTGAATGAATTCCAAAATCTTTTCGTTTCGATTTCGGTAAGATCTTTTGATTAGTATCTAATTTGGTACTTTCTTTGGTTGGTTTATAGTTTTCAGGGTAAGTCCGGAAGGCTCCAATCTCCACTTTATTTTGTGATGCTGTTTTAATTGGATCAATAACCAATGCTAAGTATGGATCTTGGAAATTCTGATTTAATGCTTGCGTACTAACATCAATTCCTGAAAGCCAACATCCATAACCTGGATGTGAATGATACCACCCAACAATATTTTCATTCCTACTTCCCAATTTTTTACTTGCTTCCAAATATTGAACCATATATTCATAACCTTCGGCCTGAGCATTGACTCTAGTTTCAGTACCTTCAACTGGTAAAGCATATACATCCATTACAATAATGGCCTTCTCCATAATCTTTCCTGTGATCATCCCCATAACTTCAATTGATCCTCCACTCTTGGCATGAAGAGTCATTTTCATTAAAGCCAATGATGAAATATATACTTTCTGGAAGTAATTGGCATCATTTTTCCAGGGTAAGTTCTTTGCAAGACGTTCACTCATAGCAGGCTGTTTGTAAAAGGTTTCGCTTACAGAAGCTTGTGATTTGGTGGTCTTCTTTTCCTTGAAATTGAAAGCTTTAGTTTTGGGGGCAAGTGCTTGTGCTAACTTGTCAATGTCTATGATCTTCAGATCATCATTGATAGTAGGTGCATCATGTGCACAAGACATGATTGTAGGTTATATTTATGTATGTTATACTGTTTGATAAGATATTAAATAATGTTTGGCTACGCACGACAAGTTATAAGGGCATACATTCATAATAAATTAGCGACAACTTTTTTGGACCTGTATAAAGAGCAAAGGAATATACATAATTCAATTATATTCTGGGTCAGGTTGGTAAAAGAACGGGTAATGACTAATTGGGAATGGTGGGGGTGGTGGTACCTGACCTTGGTATTCATGTGTTTCATAAGGAAGATAATAATGAGGAAAATAATAATTTGGGTGAGGTGGGAGAGGTGGAGGAATTGCACCTGCACTAGGACCTGGTTGGAATTTGGCACCCATTGGAGCCGACATAGGAGTATGAGGTTCTGATCCAGGAACATAGTAAAAATAAGGAACAGTATCATTGTTCTTCTTATAGAATTTAGAGTCTGGAACTACTTCTATCTTTGAATTTCCAAGAATTGGAGATTTTTCTTCTCTACTAGTAGATTTATTCTCTTCGTTCTTGGTTGTTTTAGGAATTTGGTTAGGAGATGATGGCAGGGTGTTCTCTTCATTTGAATTTTTAGCATAAATATAATCAGTAACCTTGAGAGGTGATTTTTTCTCTTTTGAATCCAAATTTGAATTTTGGTCATTTTGTTTCAGAGTAGATTTCATAAAATTACTCTTTCCATAGCTATCGCCACTAAACCTCCTTCTATTATAATTATTAGAAGGGGCCCCAGTGAATTTTGGTTTTGCTGTGAATTTTTTATTTCTTTCAGTAAAATTACCCTTGTTGAATCTTCTATTCAAGTTAATTGGTGGAGGAGCCAATGCCAAACCTCTAGACCGTTCAGAACCTTTGGTTGGGGTTGCGTACATTTCACGATATTGGACATGCATGGTCTTTCCACAAAGCATGGAATGATTTTCTCTTTCAACCGCACTTGCAGCACTAGATTCTTCTTCAAATCTAACAAAAGCAAAAGTATTGCTTGATTTTTTAATAAGTTCAATATGTGAGACTGATCCATGACGTGAGAAGTGATCTCTTAAATCTGACTCTTTAATATCCAGACTTAATTGACCAACAAAAATTGAAAATTTGTCAAAAGTTGGCTTCATATCCAAATCAACTATATCTGCATCATCATACAAAGTCTCAATGTTTTGAGCCCATTCAACATCAAAGTTATTTTCTGCAGAAATGTTTGCAAAAGCTCTAATAGCATCATCTCTGTACACAAATTTACAATACCATGCACGAGATCCTTTAGGCGACTGTGTTTCTAAAATTCCACCAGTTCTGTCACTTTGAGCTAACTGTTCAATTTCGCCAAATTCCTTTAAATACTTTTCGATTGATTGTGGTGTGAAAGTAGTACCAGAATATAAGAAAAGTGTTCTGTTAACTTTGGCATGTTCACAGCGAATATTTCTTCCATTCAAAACTGAATTGTGACCGTATTTGATTGCCTTCTTAGCATCCAAGTCATTATTGTATTGTACGAAAGCATAAGGTCTGTTACTAGTATCTCTTAAAACTTTGACTGTGGTTGGATTTCCCCATTTTTGGAAATGATCATTTACTGCAATACTTAATTCATCATCAGTTCTATAAGCAGCTAAACTTGCAACAAACACACAAGAAGAAGGTCTACCTCTTACATGTGGCTCGTTTTCAATTTGAATAGTTGGAACTTTATTAGCAACACTTTCTCTTTTAATCTCATCTTCTGGCTCTCTTGGATTCAGTTGAAGAGAACACTCGTCTAATTTAAATTCTACTGTAGAAACAGATTCAGCATCACCATCAGCACTGTTGATTACAGTAGATTCAACATTTTCTCCATCTTTGAAAGCAATTGATTTTGTTGCAGAAATGTCCTCTTTCTTTTGGACAATTTTAGGGGAGACAACCATTTTTTAACTAGTGATCAAAGGAAGTATAATAGATGGGATCGATAAACACAGAGTTGAGTGAGTTGAGTTATATTAGAAGTAACTAATGACTGGTAGCTTTTGAAATCAGACAGACAGTCAAAGTTTAATAAGAGCCGCTATTAGTTTCGTGAAAGCTCTAATGAATATAGTTCGTTGATTTTACCGCCAAGTGCCACCACACCTTTTTTTGGACCAGTTTTTTTGGCTGCAAACTTTTTTTTTTACCCCCGCTTAGATGCAGACTGATAGCGCCTACTAATTCTATTTGATTATAAATACATTAAAGGATCACGCTATAATATATAATAATGAAATGCTTCAATCTTCTTATTTTAATCATTTCTGTATAATGCAGGGTCGTGTGGGTGAACCAAATCAAAATAGCCCCCTTGATTGCACCACAATAGTTATACAGTTAACTTTTTTTTAGTTACAATTGAAAAACAGTTCACAATATAATTTAGAATGATTCAATTGCTCAAAAGTTTACTAAATTTATTTTTGGAAAAAAATTATTACAACGAAAATTTAAATAAATGCGTATATTGTGTACGCCATAACTAGGAATACATCGAATGCAGAACCGAAAAGTCAATTATACTTTACCGAAAATTGCTGATCTTTGACCGAAGAACGTACAATGGTTTTAATTTTGTGGAGGTATAATAAAATAGTGAAAACCCAATAGGATTAGAAATAGTCAATCACAACATGATGGCAGCTAAACCAGCAGCGAAGAAACCAGCTGATAATTTGATAGATCCGGCACCGGCTTCAGCAACGGAAACTGGAGCAACAGAAGAAGGAGCAGCACTTGGTTGAGCACCAGTTGGAGCAGATCCAGCTGGAGTTCTGGATTGTTCAGCAACAGTTGATGGGTTACCGGCAGGAGCAGTACCTTCTGGCTTACCTGGGGCTGGAGCAGTTTCTTCTGGCTTACCTGGAGCTGGAGTGGTTTCTTGTGGCTTACCTGGGGCTGGAGCAGTTTCTTGTGGCTTACCTGGTTGAGCTGGAGTGGTTTCTTCTGGCTTACCTGGAGCTGGAGTGGTTTCTTCTGGCTTACCTGGGGCTGGAGCAGTTTCTTGTGGCTTACCTGGTTGAGCTGGAGTGGTTTCTTCTGGCTTACCTGGAGCTGGAGTGGTTTCTTCTGGCTTACCTGGTTGAGCTGGAGTGGTTTCTTCTGGCTTACCTGGAGTGGCTGGA